>CAUYPK010131903.1:0-33247 GCA_963574355.1 Loris lydekkerianus
AAAATGTTAACAAATGGAAAAACATACCATGCTCATGGCTGGGAAGAATCAACATTGTTAAAGTGTCCATACTACCCAAAGCAATATATAATTTTAATGCAATCTCTATTTAAGCTCCACAGTCATACTTTAAAGATCTTCAAAAAACAATACTTCGTTTTATATGGAATCAAAAAAAACCTTGAATAGCCAAGATATTACTCAGAAATAAAAACAAACAGGAGGAATCATACTACCAGACGTAAGACTATACTACAAATTTATAGTGATCAAAACAGCAAGGTATTGGCACAAAAACAGAGAAGTAGATGTCTGGAACAGAATAGAGAACCAAGAGATGAATCCAGCTACTTACCATTATTTAATCTTCGATAAGCCAATTTAAAAGATTCAGTGTGCATAGAAAAAACCCAAGTGTCCATCGATCCACAAATGGATTAATAAATTGTGGTATATGTACACCATGGAATATTATGCAGCCTTAAAGAAAGATGGAGACTTTACCTCCTTTGTGTTTACATGGATGGAGCTAGAATATATTCTTCTTAGTAAAGTATCCCAAGAATGGAAGAAAAAGTATCCAATGTACTCACCCCTACTATGAAACTAATTTAGGGCTTTCACATGAATGCTGTAACCCATTTTCAACTTAGGAATAGGGGGAAGAGGGAAAGGGGGGGAAGCAGGGGGGAGGTGGGTGGAAGGAGGGGGATTGGTGAGAATACACTTGTGGTGCATCTTACAATGGTATATGTGAAACTTAATAAATGTGGAATGTAAATGTCTTAACACAATAACTGTGAAATTGCCGGGAAGGCTATGTTAACCAGTGTGATATAAATGTGTCAACCGGTCTGTGAAACTAGTGTATGATGCCCCATGATCATATCAATGTACACAGCTATGATTAATAAATAAATAAATAAATAAAAATTGGATGGAACTGGAAACTATTCTCCTATGTGAAGTATCCCCAAAATGGAAAAACAAACACTACATGTACTCACTATTAAACTAGAACTAACCAATGACTACACGTATGTGCTGAGGAAAGTAAAATTCAGTGGCAATCAAACCTATCTAACAGGTACAATGAACACTATTTGGGTAATGAGCTGTCCTAAAGCCATGACTCAAGCATTACAAAAGTGATTCATATAACCAAAAAAAATTTGTACTTACTTTATACTTTAAAATTAAAAAGAATTTTTTTTACAATATTAGGTTTTACATTTAGCTCTTTTGTCTATTTTTAGTTAAATCTCTGTATGGTATGAGGTATAATTCAAAGTTGATTTTTTGCATATGTATACTAAATTGTGCAAACACAATTTCTCCACTAACTTGCTCTTGCATCACTGTCAAAAGTTAGTTGTTCCTTATGGTATGGGTTTATTTCTGAAGTCTTATTTTTGTTAATTGATTGTCTATTGTTGTGCCATTCTCTTTAAATCAATCTGCCAATGTATATATTTTACGTGGAGCATGAAGACCATGTACATTCAGTGTTAATATTAATAAGTGAGATATTGTTTCAGTGAACATGCCCATTATTGCCAGTTGGTTTGTTTTCTCTCTCATGCTACTGTTTTATAAAAACAATAAATTTCCACTTTTGATTTTTTTTTTTTTTTTTTTTTGAAGTTTTTTGGCCGGGGCTGGGTTTGAACCCGCCACCTCCGGCATATAGGGCCAGCGCCCTACTTCTTTGAGCCAAGGTGCCCCCCCATTTTTTTTGTAATTTTAGAGACAAGGTTTTTTATCTTTGTTACCCTGGGTAGAGTGCCGCGGCATCACAGCATACAGCAACCTCCAGCTCTTGGGCTTAGGTGACTCTCTTGCCTCAGCCTCTACAGGTGCCTGCCACAATGCCCTGCTATTTTTTGTTGCAGTTTGACTGGGGCCAGGTTTGAACCCACCACCTTTAGTATATGACGTTGGCGCCTTACTCACTGAGCCACAGGCACTGCCCCACTTTTGATTGTTTTTACATTGGTAGGTATCAATTGTTCTATTTAGAACGCTGCTGAGCATTTATTTTAGGGAAGGTCTAATGGTGACAAGTTTCCTCATCTGGGAAAGATTTTATTTCTCCATTTATAAAACTTAGTTTTTCAAGACATGAAATTCCTGGCTGTAAGTTACTCCATTTAAAAAGATTAAAATCGGGGCCAGGTGCAGTGGTTCATGCCTGTAATACCAGCACTCTGAGAGGCCGAGGTGGGTGGATTGCCTGAGCTCACTGGCTCTAGACCAGCTTGAGAAAGCAAGACCCTGTTTCTAAAAATAGCCAGGTGTTGTAGTAGTCCCAGCTACGCGGGAAGCTGAGGCAAGAGAATTGCTTTGTGCCTTAGAGTTTGAGGTTACTATGAGCTATGAGGCCACAGCACTCTACCAAGGGCGACAAATTAAAACTTTCTCAAAATAAATACATAAATAAATAAATAAATAGTCAAATCCATTCTAGTTTGTAAGAATTCTGTTCAGAAGTCTGTCATTACTCTGATGGATTTTCCTTTGTAAATCATTTGATACTTTCTACTTGATGCTTGTAGGATTTACTCCTTCTCTTTCTCTTTGGATAGACTAATGACTGTGTGCCTCAATGATGTCCCATTTACAGTCAATGACATTTTTGTAACTGAATAACCAGGGAACTTTTACTTTATTATTCTCTCATATAGGTTTTTCATAATTTTTGCTTTTTCCTCTTCTCCCTCAGGATATCTACGATTCATATACTTGGGTATTTTACATGATCAAGTATTTCTTGGAGACTTTGTTCATTCCTTCTGATTATTTTTTCTTCGTTTTTGCCTGGGTTATTTCAAAAAGATTGTCTTCAAGCTCTGAATTTTTTTTTTATTTTGCTTGACCTAGTCTGTTTAATCTTTCCACTGTATTTTGAAATTCCATAAAGGACTTATTCACTTCCAGAATTTATTATTTTTTAAATATATATCTCCTAAGGAAATCTTTAATTTATGTCTCAATTTTTTTCGTTTCTTTGTGTTGATTTTCAATTTTCTCATTGATCCCACTGAGCTTACTTGTGATCTATATTTTGAATTCCATATCCAATATTTCAATTTTGTTTTAGGCTGGAGTTCATTGCTGAAGAGATAGTGTGATCCTTTGGAAGTGTCAAAACAGCCTGTGTTTGTTTTTTTCATATTGCCAGAAACCTTATGCTGGTTCCTTCTCATCTAGAATGTCTTCTTCAGCTCAAAACAGAAAGCTTTAGGGATCATTTTTTCTCCTCTGACAGGAACTGTGTGCCATTCTGCATCCATAAGGAGAGGCACAATGCCTTTTGGTTCTTCCTAACAATGACTCGCTGTTGTGTTGCTGGCAATTTGGGTTGTATATCTCAGACCTCTGGGAGAGTGTTCAGGTGCCAGTGGTAGCAGACTATATATAGGCAGGTCAACCAGGTGTGTTTAGGGCTATCAGACTAGCTATGGGCTGTGGCTGAAGTGCTCCAGCAGGGAGGGGTAGTTTTGGCAGGGGCTTGACTCAAGGGAAGATATGCTTCTCCTAGAAGGGTCAGATAGCTCAGGGTGAGGCTGTCTAGCCCTGTCCTCCCACAGTACTCAATAGAGTTGGTAGTTATTACTTGCATGCTGGTAGTGGCAGTGATGAACCAAGTGGTGAGCAGGCTATGGAACAACTCTTAACTACAATTCAACTTCTTTAGTAGAGGAAAGCCTAATATTATCATTTTCTTCATGAGTGGTCTTTAGCAATTTATATAAGTTAGGACATTTATAGGAACAAAAGTTAATAATATATATGTATCATTCTACTACTATCTATAGAATGTGTAATAATATAAACTTTCTCATGAGAACTATTGATATTTTTATATTCTTTTTTATGATTAGATGACTAAAGTATATCAATTGTATTGATCTAAAAACATGTGATTTTTATTTATTTCTATGTTGATTTTCTGCCTTCTGTTTTATTCATTTCAGCCTTAATCTTGATTCTTTACTTTCTTCTGCTTACAGTTGATCTATTTTTCCTTTTTTTCTAGTTTCAGAGAGTAGACACTGATAACATGAATTTGAAACCTTTCCAATATTCTAATATTGGCTCTATATTTGCAAGTAACAAGGTAGACAGCGACCCAGATTTTTTTTTTGACTGGCAGTTGGCCATATTCAAATGATAAGAACAAACATGAAAAACATCCAGGCCATCAGAATCTCTTCAGTACACTACATTCTTATCTCATTTGTTAGAGCCCTTAGTGGAAAACAATGGTACAAGGGTCAAATCAAGAGCCATGTACCAAGGATAAAAGAGAAAGCATCAATGCTTAGATGAGGCTTCAATGCAAAAAGAGCATAGCACAGACCAGGAATAGAGCTGATTCAGTTGCTCAGTCTGTGGGCTCTGACAAGGGCAGACTCTGAAGAGTTTCCAGCATGGTCTGGCCTTATTCAAGATGCCCAAGTTGAGCATCAGAGAGAGTTCTAATTCATGGCACAATAATGTTGTGGAATAAAATCAACCAGAGCACCCTTCAACACAGCTCTTATTTGAGAATCTAGGCATGAAAAGAGACTAAACTATACAATTTAAATATTCTTAATTATTATACATCATCGCACTTCAAAAAGGTATTAAAATACACACAACACACAATAATACAATATAAATACAAAGTACAAAAAATTTACTTTTACAAGTACCTTTCAGATTCAATAATCAAATGGTAGATTTTTGACGTGAGAAACACTTGCGTTTCAAATCTCATTTTGGTACACACCAATCATGTGACCTAGGGTGAGATATTTTAATGCCTTTGTTCTTCAGTTTCAGTATCTGGGAAGATGGACATAAAATTTATATAGGAAAAATGCAAGTTGCCATAGGAAGAAAATGCTTGTAAAAGAAAAATAAAGAGTGAAAAGTAGCCATAGCAGAGAAGAAAACATTATCAAATGACCATAGGTAGAGAAATGTGGTCTTAATGCTAAAATTCAGATATCAATACAGACTAAAACACCATTATAGAAAGAAAAATTAATGAAACAGAATAGAGTCTAGGAAGCTATCCCAATAATGAAGAAATTTTATCTTTGTTACGGGAAGCATTTCAATACTTGCAGAAAATGTACAGTCCCTATATTGTTGAGACAAATAAGGAACTTGAAAGAAATAGATCTGCAGAATAATGGAGAGTGGAAGAGCAAGACCAGTGTTTCAGTTATTCAGGTATACTGAAGCACTGAACACTGACCTCACTTTTCTCTCCCAGGTGATGATATAGACTTGTTGACATAGTATGATGTTTCTACATAATTTATATAAATTAAAATACTTTATTAAATGTGCATTTTCTTAGAGTTGTGATAAAATAAAGCAGTAAGTGCAAAAGGGCTGTAGCACGGCCATAATTCAGCTTTCCAGATGTAACTGTTGCGAGAAAAAAGTCACCCATAGCTGCTGGTTCACCTTTGATCTTTAGCATGCTAAAGATCAAAGAAATCTCTTAGGAGGAGAATTTATTCTTAATGTCAGAGTAGAAAGCTTCCTAAGTAGAGCTCAAAAAGCAATAAAGTTTTTCACAGATTCAACTATGAGAACATAATTTTTCCATAAATAAAATTACATACACACACACACACACACACACACACACACACACACATACACAACAAAACTAAGCCACACTTAACAAACTATGCATAAAATATGGGGGTCTTTTTCCTCTCAAGGACTATAGACACACTAATTTACTTAATATACAAAAATCCATCTAAATCAACAGGAGAAAAACATAAAAATCCCAGTACAATTGTACTCAGCCCTACTATGAAGCTAAATTATAGCTTTCACATGAAGGCTATAACCCAACTATAGCACAAGACTATGGGGAAAGGGCCAAGGAAGGGGAAGAGAGGGGGGAGGTTTTGGTAGAGGTAGGGTAATGGGTGGGGCCACATCTATGGTGCATCTTAGAATGGTTACAGGTGATTGCACTAATGTACACAGCTATAATTTTACAATAAAAAATAAATTAAAAAAAAAAAAGAAAATGAAATACCTAGGAATATAACTAACAAAGGAGATGAAGGACCTCTATAAAGAAAATTATGAAATCCTCAGAAAGGAAACAGCAGAGGATAACAAATGGAAGAACATACCCCATGCTCATGGGTGGGAAGAATCAACATTGTTAAAATGTCTATAGTTCCCAAAGCAATCTACCTATTCAATGCCATTCCTATTAAAATACCAACATCGTACTTTCAAGACATGTAAAAAGTGATTCTGCGTTTTGTATGGAACCAGAAAAAAAACCTAAAAAAGCTAAGGCAGTTCTTAGTAATAAAAATAAAGCTGGGGGCATCACCATACCAGAATTTAGGCTGTACTACAAAGCCACAGTGGTCAATACAGCATGGTACTGGCACAAAAATAGAGACATAGACATTTGGAATGAAATAGAAAACCAGGAAATGAAACTAACATCTTACAATCACCTAATCTTTGATAAACCAAACAAGAACATACCTTGGGAGAAAGAATCCCTATTCAATAAATGGTGCTGGGAGAACTGGATATCCACATGTAAAAGACTAAAAATGGACCCACACCTTTCACCATGCACAAAAGTTGATTCAAGATGGATAAAGGACTTAAATTTAGGACATGAAACAATAAAAATTCTCAAAGAAAGCATAGGAAAATCGCTGGAAGATATTGACCTGGGGAAAGTCTTCATGAAGAAGACTGCCATGGCAATTGCAACAACAACAAAAATAAACAAATAGGACTTCATTAAACTGAAAAGCTTCTGTACAGCTTAGGAGACAACCACCAAAGCAAATAGACAACCTATACAATGGGAAAGGATATTTGCATATTTTGAATCAGACAAAAGCTTGATAACTAGGATCTATAGAGAACTCAAATTAATCCAATGGTTAAGAGACGAATAGAACCTTCTCTAAAGAAGACAGACGAATGGATAACAAACATATGAAAAAATGTTCATCATCCCTAATTATTAGAGAAATGCAAATCAAAACCACCCTGAGATACCATCTAATCCCAGTGAGAACGGCCCACATCACAAAGCCTCAAAGCTACAGATGCTGGCGTGGATGTGGAGAGAAGGGAACACTTACACTGCTGATGGGACTGCAAACTAATACAACCTTTTTGGAAGGAAGTATGGAGAACCCTCAAAAAACTCAAGCTAGACCTCCCAATTGATCCTGCAATCCCATTACTGGGCATCTACCCAGAAGGAAAAAAATAAGGACACTTGCACTAGAATGTTTATTGCAGTTCAATTTACAGTGACCAAAATGTGAAAACAGCCTAAATGTCCATCAACCCAGGAGTGGATTAATAAGCTATGGTATATGTACACCATGGAATACTATTCAGCTATTAAAAAAGATGGAGACTTTACATCCTTTGTATTAACCTGGATGGAAGTGGAACACATTATTCTTAGTAAAGCATCACAAGAATGAAAAAGCATGAATCCTATGTACTCAATTTTGATATGAGGACAATTAATGACCTATTACACAGTGGGGAGTGGGGGAAGGGGAGAGCAGAGGAAGAGAGAAGGAGGGAGAGGATGGAAAACAGGAAGAGCAGAGAAGAGGGAAGGGGGGGTGGGATCTCCATGTGTGACATACCTCTTGGGGGCAAGACACAATTATAAGAGGGACTTTACCTAACAAATGCAATCAGTGTATCCTGGTTTCTTGTACCCTCAATGAATCCCCAACAATTAAAAAAAAGATATTCAAACACACACACACACACACATACACAAACACACACACAAAGGACAAGGTGTCAGGCAGCACCACCCGGTACCTTCCTGATGCCAGATTAGACCTGTTGCTTCCAAGGGCCTTCTGAATGCTTCTGGTTAGCAAGGATGGTTTTTGTTAATTCATATTAAGATTTATATTTAAAAAGAGGGAGTAAATTTAATTTGGTGATAGTGAACTTTTAATTTTAATGAACAAGAAAATTACAAATACATACATGGATAATTCAGTAAAAGTTAAATAATTTCCTCTAGTTCTGTGCTCCAATAACTATAATCTTGTTTTTCCTCCTTCCTCCATGGATGACGTGGTCTCCACAGTTTGGGTAAATGTTAATTTGATCATCAAGCTGCCATTATTTTTATCTTTTTTTCTTTCACTAGGAGTAATAGTCTCTTCCATCTTTATTTTATGATCTCACAAACTTTTTGAATTACTGTTAACCTGCCTTCTAACTCATTGCTTTGCTGAGACTGCCTTTATAGGTACTAGTAATCTTTAGTGACAGTCTACTCCGTGGCCGTTTCATAGTTTCATTTTCTCTAGCCCTTCAGCTGCATTAAATCATGGGACCACACCCTCATTTTTGAAAAGCTTCTTTTGTTCCTGTGACATTATGGAACCAAAAAGGATCCTGGAAGCCATTTAGTTTAACTTTTATGTAATTAGCATATGCTTATCAGATAAAAACTTTTGACAAGTGCTTTTCTAACCCCTTAAGACTTATGACTGGGAAGTATAATGCTTCTTCGTTCTTTTTTTAAAAAATCATAAAGATAACATGCTTATATGGGTAAAAGGGGTTCAAAGAGATGAAAGAGAACATTGCCTTCTAGTTTTTTGTTGCTGCATAACAAGTCATCTGAATTTAACCGCTTCAAGTAGCACCTGTGTGTTAACTCACAGACCTATGGGTCAGAAAGCCAGGCAGGGCCCATTTGGCTTTTCTGTTCCGGGTTTCCTGCTCAGGGGGTCAGCTGGCTGGCTTCTCGTCTGGCAGTGCTCCTTCCAAACTCAGGTTGTTGGCAGAATTCAGTTCCTTGCTGGCTGGGGGTTGCAATCAGCTCTTAGGAACTGTTCTTGGACCTCTTAGAAACTATTCTTGGGTCCCTGCCACATGGCCCCCTCTATCCTAAAAGCCAGCAAGGAAGAATTGGCATGTGGAGTTCCCTTGATGCTTCCTGTCTTTGGCTGGAAGTGCCTGGACCCTTTCAAAGGACCACCTCATTAGGTCAGGCCCATCTTACCATCCTAATCCTCCTTTCTAAGGTTGACTGATTTGGGACCTTAATCACATCTGCACAATCTCTTCTCAGCAGCACCTGAGTTTGATTGAATAACTGGAACCATCCATCTTAGGGACCATGTTAGAAATTTGGACCACCATGTACCATAAAAGCAATTATTGCTACCCTCAACCTCAAAGTCTACTCTTCAGTGGTAACCACTTTTTTTTTTTTTTTTATTGTTAAATCATAGCTGTGTACATTTGTGCAATCAGGGGGTACAATGTGCTGGTTTCATATACAATCTGAAATATTCTCATCAAACTGTTCAATGTAGCCTTCATGGCATTTTCTTAAGTTGAACCACTTTTAACAGTCTGTTACTACCCCCTGAGACATTTCCATCCATATTCATATGTAGGGATATGGAATATTTGAAAAAAAAAGTGTATTTTTTTACCCAGATTACAGTAATTACTGTTTAGATACTTAGCTTGAGAGATTTATCCACATTGTAGCATATAACAATGGTAGTCCATTGAGTAGATCTATTCACCATTTATTGGACAGCTAGATTGTTTCCAGTTTTTGATTATTGGGAATAAAACTGCTGTAATTTATGCATAAATCCTTATGTGGACATAGGATTTTATTTATCCTGGGTACTTCCCAGTGAGATTTTATTGATTGTATAGTAATGTATGTTTAACTTTATAAGAAACTGCTGAACTGTTTTCCAGTGTGGCTATACCATCTTGCGTTTGCACTAACAGATGTATTAGCATTCCAGTTCTTCATTATCACCAACACTCAACATTGTCAGTCTTTTTATTTTAGCTGTTTGAGTGGATATTCAGTGTTATTAGTGTAGTTTTAATTCATATCTTCTTGTTAACTAAGTTTCTGTATGCTTCATTTGTTCTTTCATTTTTCTTTTTTCTTGTCTTCTTTTGTATTAATAGTGTTTTTATGATTCTAATTTACCTTTACTATTGTTTTATTATCTATATATCATTTATCTTTAAAAAAAAAAAAAAAGAAATTGATTTAGGCCTCATCCCACCCAACCTTCAACTAATAGTACTTTATATATGCTATAGAAACCTTCTTGGTATACCTCCAGTCTCCCTCTCATCTTTTGTTGCTTTTCATACATTTTACATCAACATGTAACCTGTAATACATTGTTTTTATTGCTTTTAAACAATTACATTTTTCGAAGTTAAAGCAAACATATATTTACCTACACATTTACCTTTCTGTTGATCTTCATTCCTTTATGTAGATCCACTGTCAGTTTCCTTTCTCTTAAAGAACTTCTTTAAACATTCCTTATAATGTAGGTCGACTGACAATGGATTTTTCAGATTTTATCTGTCTTAAGATATCTTTTTTTTTTGAGACAGAGTCTCATTTTGTCACCCTCAGTGGAGTGCTGTGCTGTCATAGCTCACAACAACCTCAAACTCTTGGGCTCAAGCAATTCTCTTGCCTCAGCCTTCCAAGTAGCTGGGGCTATAGGTGGCCACCACAACAGCTGGCTATTTTTTAGAGATGGGCTCCTCGTTCTGGCTCAGGCTGGTCTCAAACCTGTGAGCTCAGGCAATCCACCAGCCTTGGCCTCCTGAGTGCTGGGATTACAGGCATGAGCCACCATGGTTCTTGAAGATGTCCTTATTTTACTTTCCTTTTTAAAAAAACATTTCATTGGATATAGAATTCTAGATCGTCATTTTTCCTTCTTTTGGCATTTTGTGGATATCATTTTTTGTCTTTCAGTTTGCATTTTTTTCCTATGAGAAATCTTTTCTTTTTTTCTTTTTCTTTTTTTTTTTTTGAGACAAGAGTCTTACTCTTTTGCCCTCGGTAAGAGTGCTGTGGCATCATAGCTCACAGCAACCTCAAACTCACAGGCTCAAGGGATCCTCTTGCCTCAACCTCCTGAGTAGCTGGGACTACAGGTGCCACTACAACACCCTGGTAATTTTAGTAGAGAGAGAGTCTTGCTCTTGCTCAGGCTGGTCTTGAACTCCTGAGCTCAAGTAATCCACTTGCCTCAGCCTCCCAGAGTGCTAGGATTACAGGTGTGGGTCACTGCGCCTGGCCCTATCTTTTCTCTCTATGAGTGATTTTTTTTTTTTTTCCGTTTAGATAGTAACCATTGAACACATCTCTCTTCCATTGTTTAGTCTGCTGTTACTACTACTCAATACATTTTTATTTCAGATGTTACTTTTTTGCATTCTAGAAATTCCATTATTGCTTTTTGTTGTAGAGAGTTTTCATATCTCTGTATAATTTACTGTCACTTATATCCATCCTTTTTAGTAGGTTCCAGTTTTTTTCTTTTTGAAGTTGTTTATTGATAGATTCTGTAGATTCTTTAGTACATTTATTAGAGTTTTTTAAAGTTCTCATCTGCTAATTAAGCATCTGGTTCGTTGTAGATCTCTTTCGGTTGACTTTTTTTTTGTTGACTGTGAATTACATTTTTCTGCTTTTTCCTACTGGTTGTAATTTTTATTTATTTATTTATTTTTTGAGACAGAGTCTCACTTTGTCACCCTTGTTAGAATGCTGCAGCGTCACAGCTCACAACAACCTTAAACTCTTGGGCTCAAGCGATTCTCTTGTCTCAGCCTCCCGAGTAGTTGGGACTACAGGCGTCCGTCATAACGCCTGGCTGTTTTTTAGAGACAGGGTCTCACACTTGGTCTCACACTTGAAACCTATTAGCTCAGGCAATCAATCAAACTGCTTCGACCTACCAGAGTGTTAAGATGACAGTTGTGAGCCACCGACTAGCCCCTATTGTAATTTTTATTTTTTTATTTTATTATTTTTTTTATTGTTAAATCTTAGCTGTGTACATTAGTGCAATCAAGGGGTACAATGTGCTGGTTTCATATACAATCTGAAATATTCCCATCAAACTGTTCAACATAGCCTTCATGGCATTTTCTTAGTTATTATATGTAGACATTTGTATTCTGCATTTAGTAAGTTTCACCTGTACCCATTCTAAGATGCACCGTAGGTGTGGCCCCACCCATTACCTTTCCTCCACCCTAACTTCCCCCCTCCCTTCCCCTTCCTTGGCCCTTTCCTCATAGTCTTGGGCTATAGTTGGGTTATAGCCTTCATGTGAAAGCTATAATTTAGCTTCATAGTAGGGCTGAGTACATTGGATACTTCTTCTTCCATTCCTGAGGTACTTTGCTAAGAAGAATATGTTCCAGCTCCATCCATGTCAACATGAAAGAGGTAAAGTCTCCATCTTTCTTTAAGGCTGCATAATATTCCATGGTATACATGCACCACAATTTGCTAGTTCTGTAATTTTTAATTGTATAGTAGCTATTACAGAGATGCTGCATTCTGTTTTATTTTTCTGCAGTATTGAGCTTTGTCTAACAGGAAGTTAAATTGCTGGACTGATTGTATTGATAATGTTGAGTCTTCTTATAGGCTTTGTTAGGACAGGTCTCTTTCAGTTGTGTCTTTAGTGCAAGGCAGCATTTCTGATTTCTGGGATGTGGTCCCTACTCCTAAAATGTGGCCATCTAAGGTTTCAGTAGAAAGCCTCAGGTGTTCACGTAAGACCCTTTAACTCTTATATAGACTTAAAATTCAGGCTCTGTCCATTCTCCACTAGATGTCATTCTTGAAAACTCACTTGGCTCCTCTGAATTCCTATTCATCCTGCTGGGATCTCTGTATATCTTCTGTATACGTGTAGTTCTGGGATCAGCTAAGGATTCGAGGAAGTTGTGTTTGCAGATTTTAGACTCCTTCTCTTCTAGAATTTTCTCCTTTAATTTCTAACCACTTTGCCTGTTCCAATGTCCCACTGACTTCTTAACCCAGAAACACTACTAATTCCTTCCTGAACTGTCTTTGTGCCATAATAACTGTGGAGTATGCTCAGGGAAAAAGGCACATAAATGTGCCTCTTACCTAATAGGTTCCCTTCTCTCCAGAATCTTCTTCACTTCAGAGTCTATCTGCCTTTGGTTGCACTCAAGTGATTTGGGAGAGTTACTTATAGTTGTTACCAGTTCGAAGGTGAGTTTATGGTAAGTTACTTTGCCATTACTAGGAGCTGGAACTGTATCTATAATTTTGTATTATACTTTTTTTTCCACTTAACATTTTATTTTATTTTTATTTTTTTAAAGGCAGAGTCTCCTTCTGTTGCTCTAGGCTAGAGTGCTAGAGTGCAGTGGTGTCATCATATCTCACAGCAATCTCAAACTCTTAGGTTTGAGCAATCCCCTTGCCTCAGGCTCCCAAGTAGCTGGGACTGTAGGCATGCACCACCACGCCTGGCTAGTTTTTCTATTTTTAGTAGAGACAGTGTCTCCCTCTTGCTCAGGCTGGTCTCAAACTTCTGAGCTCAAGCAATCCACCGGCCTCAGCCTCCCAGAATGCTAGGGTTACAGGCATGAGCCACTGTGCCTGGCCATCACTTCACATTTTAATGTAAGAATTTCCCAAGTTTTTAAAAATTAATTATAAACATATTCAGTGACTTTTAAACTTTCCATTTTGTAAGTAAATCCATCCTTGTGTATTTTCCTTTCTTTGGAACTCAAATGTTTTAACATTATAAATAGTGCTGGACTTCCATTGTATGAAGGGGATGAAGAATGTGTTTCGTGAGGGTCTTAATTGTCTTTTCTGAAAAATTTACTTAAGCACTTGCAAATCATTAGTTTCTTTGATAAATTATATTGATCCTTTCAAGTGTGCCTCTATCCTATGTAGGTCAGAAAATTTTTTTTTAACTGTTTCTGGTCTTTCTGCTTTTCTTGTCCTTCAGAAAAAAGAAAATATTCGTTCCTTGACTATGTCTGGCCATGTTGGCTTTGAGAGCTTGCCTGATCAGTTGGTCAATAGATCCATTCAACAAGGTTTCTGTTTCAATATTCTCTGCGTGGGTAAGTGCCATTTACTCTTCCTTTGAATTGTTCCTTCAAGAGTTACTTGTGCTCAATTCACTCTTTTCATAAGCAGTGTGATACTTATGTCATGAATTCGAAATCATGACCCCAGAGTTTTTCTGTAGTTATTTAGATTCTATTAGTTTGTTTTTCTTAGCCTTAAACTTTTTTTTTTTTTTTTTTGGAGACTGGGGCTCTCTAAGTTGCCTAGGCTGATTTGAACTCCTGTCCTCAAGCAATCCTCCTGCCTCAGCCTCCCTAGCAGCTCAGATTGCTGGTACAAGCCACCACACCCAGCTTAATTTTCAACATTTTGTTTGTTCTGTAAACATTTCATTGTTTTTTTTAGCATTCTGAGTAACTTAGCCTATATACTGCTTTCTATGCTCTGCCAAGGCTTGGAGCCAGACTGGGGGGGGGGGGGTATTCCTTTTATGGACAACCTGGTTTTTGAAATCTGTGGGGTCCTTGAAGTCACTCTAGGAAGAGTTTACAGACATTTCTTCTCAGCCATCCCTGGCACCCATGAAGATATGTTTTTGTTTCTTTTAGGGGAAACTGGAATTGGAAAATCCACACTGATTGACACATTGTTTAATACTAATTTTGAAGACCAGGAATCCTCACATTTTTGTCCACAAGTGAGACTTAAAGCTCAGACATATGAACTCCAGGAAAGTAATGTTCGATTGAAATTGACCATTGTGAATACAGTGGGATTTGGTGATCAAATAAATAAAGAAGAGAGGTATGTGTTCTTGGAATAAAGCAAGTTATCTTATTTTAAGACATTTGCCTTCTAGTCCCATGAACTGTGGTTTGATTTTTTCCTATAGAGTAATTCATACCTTTCCTCCCAGGCATTAATTTTTTTAATTATTAAGCATTTTTTTGTTGTTATTAGCAAATTGATATTTTTCTGTCCATTTGGCTGATTTCCTTAGAATAATTTGAATCATGTTATTAAAATGTGCATTTCAGCAAAAATAGTTTTAATTAGTTTTCTGATATGCAAATTCATTGTACATTAAGGTGTTGGTACAAATTTTCATATAGGATTTACCTTATGGAGGAAAAGAAATACAAGATATTCAAGAGCAAATATATACAATGGCCAAAACATGGTATATGAATTTTTGTGAAATTCTAATTAAAATAACCGTTCTGTTATTAAGGATTGCAGGGAAGTTTCGATAGTGAAATTTTAATTTATATCTTATTTATGTCATTATACCTCATCTATTTATGTTATTATTTCTTGCTACTATTTCTTCTAAGGTATTATAAATACTGTCTATAGATTCTATATCAAATTTAAACCATGAAAGGGAGAAATAGATTGGGATAAAGCAATAATTTTTGTTTTTCCTTTTTGAAATATATATATTTTCAGTATTATAAGAAAGTTTCTGTAGGTAATATTTTGCACACCTTGATGTGACATATTTTACAGTATAACCTTTTTAGCACTGTGGTATATTTTAAATAGGAAGAAATGGTTTGTATGCACATTTTGGAAAGAGTAGATTAGTGGCAAGGGCAAAGGCCTGTGACTCCTTGCTTTAAATATTATTAATACATGTAAAATAATAATCAGCTTGGAACTAATAAGTGCATACAGGCAGTCAAGTTATAAACACTCAACTTACAAACAGCTTACATTTATGAATAAAGATTATTACAGTAAGTCCCTGATTTACAAACAGCTGACTGTCGTACAATTCACACTTACGAATGGAACAGGTAGTAGATAAATGTACCTATTTCAACTTACATACAAATTTAACTTAAGAACAAACTTACGGAATCTATCTTGTTTGTAATGCGGGGGCTGCCTGTATAAATATAAGTATTTTTAAATGAACCTGAACATAGAGTGTATATACTTGACCTGTGCAATAAATTTTACTGTATTATGAAATAATACCTGCTACGGTTATAACTTTATTTTAAGCTAACCTTTATTTATTTATTTATTTTCCCATTTAAAAATTTTTAGTAGATTTAGGGGGTACTGATTGAATTCTGTTACATGTATGTATTAGATAGTGAAATCTGGGCTTTTAGTGTACCTGTGATCCAAATAGTATGCGGTGTACACAATACGTAATTTTTCATCTGTTACCCTCCACTCACCCTCTCATCTTTTGGAGTCTCCAATGTCTCTGATTCCATTCTGTACTGCTGCTATATGTACCTATTGTTTAGTTCCCACTTATAAATGAGAAAATACAGTATTTGATTTTCCATTCCTGAGTTACTTCGCCTAGGGTAATGGCCTCCAGTTCCATCCAAATTGCTGCAAAGAACATTATTTTATTCTTTGTGAGTGTGTGTGTATGTATGTAGTATTTATACTACATCTTTATAATCCAGTTATCGCCTGTTGCTTGATACTTTCATATCATTGCTATTGTGAATACTGCTGTGATAAACATCCAAGTGCAGGTATCTTTTTGATACAATGGTTTCTTCCTTTGGGTAGATACCCAGTAGTGGGAATGCTAGATCAAGTGCTACATCTGTTTTTAGTTCTTAGAGAAATCTCCTTACTGTTTTCCATGGAGGCTGTACTTTAGATTCTCACCAATAGTGTGTAAGTGTTAACTTCTCTTTGTGTCCTCACTAACATCTATTATTTTTTACTTACAGTAATGGCCATTCTAACTTGAGTAAGGTGATTATCTCATTGTGGTATTAATGGATGTTTCTCTGGTGATTAGTGACATTGAGTTCATATGTCTGTTGACCATTTATATGTATATCTTCTTTTGAAAAATGTCTGTTCATATCGTTTACCCACTTTTTGGTGTGTGTTTTTGTTTTTTTGCTTGTTGAATTGTTTGAGTTCCTAGCAGATTCTGGATATTAGTCCTTTGTCATATGCATAGCTTATGAATATTTTCTGCCATTCTGTAGGTTGTCTGTTTACTCTTGATGTTTTTTTTGCTGTGCAGATTATTAGTTTAATTAAGTTTCATTTGTTTACTTTTGCTGCATTTGTATTTGGGGTCTTAGTAATAGGTTCTGTGCGTAGGCCAATGTCCAGTAGAGTTTTTCCTAGGATTTTCTTGTGGAATTTTTGTGATTTCAGGTCTTAAGTTTTAAAGTCTTTCATCTGTCTTGAGTTAATTTTTGTAAATGATGAGAGACAGGGATCCAGTTTCATTCTTCTGCATGTGACTATCCGACTTTCCCAGCATCATCTGTTGAATAGGGCATCCTTTCCCCAGTGTGTAGTTTTGTCTGCTTTGTCAAAGATCAGTTGATTGTAGATATTTGGTTTTATTTCTGGATTTTCTTTTCTATTCCACTGATCTATGTGTCTGTTATTATATCAGTACCATACTATTTTGGTTACTGTAGCCTTATAGTATAATTTGAAGTTGGATAATGTGATGCCGCCAGGTTTGTTCTTTTTACTTAGGACTCCTTTGGTGATGGTCGGGCTCTATTTTGGTTCTATATGAATGTTAGAATTTTTTCAAATTCTATGAAGAATAACATTGGTATTTTGATAGGGATTGCATTCAATCTGTAGATTGCTTTGGGCAGTGTAGTTGTTTTAACAATACTAATTCTTCCAGTCCATGAATATGGGGTATTTTTCCACTTGTATAATCTGTAATTTCTTCCATCAGTGTTTTGTAGTTTTCCTTATAGAACTCTTAAGCTTCTTGGCTAAATATGTTCCTAGGTAATTTATTTATTTATTTATTTAATTTTTTGTAGCAATTGTAGGAATTGTGTTCTTGATCTGGTTTTGAGCTGATTGTTATCATTTGTGGAAATGCTACTGATTTTTATGCATTGATTGTGTAAACATGAGACTTATTAATCAAATATAGGAGTCTTTTGGAGGCGTCCTTAGGGTTTTCTATGTATAAGGTTATATTATCTGCAAACAGATAGTTTTATTTCCTCTTTTCCAATGTGGATGCCCTTTTTTCTCTTGCTGGTTTCTCTCGCTACTACTCTTAGGTTCTATGTTGAATAGAAGTGGTCAAAGTGAGTATCCTTGTCTTGTTCCAGATCTTAGGGGAAGATGCTTTCAACTTTTCCCTGTGCAGTGTTATAATTGACTGTGCGTTTGTCATACATGGCTTTTATTATTTTGAAGAATGTCCCGTCTCTGCCCAGTTTGTTGAGAGTTTTATCATGAAAAGATGAGTTTTATCAAATGATTTTTCTGTGTCTGTTGAGATGATCATATGGTTTTTGTTTTTAATTCTATTTATGGGGTCGGTCATGTCTATTGATTTGAATATGTTGAATTATCCTTGCATGCCTGGAATAAAACCACTTTCCCAAGGATCACTTATTTGGGATTCATTTTAATAGTAAATTGAGCTTTTATAATGCTCAAGGGTTTATGCTAGTTCATGCTTTCTGTGTCCTCCCATTGTTTAGCATTTGGATAGGGAGAACAAGGTAGTCTGTAAGTTTAAAAGAGGTAATGATACTCAAGGACTAGAAGGGTCAGGCAACTTTAACAGAAGAATTCAATTCTATACATAGATATTGAGTGCTTACGTTGTCCATTTTAGGGCTACAAAGATAATTGCAAAAGTATCCGGGGAATTTGACGTAGGAAATATTTGTTAATATTTTCACTTGGAAACCCAGTCTTATTTGATGACAGTAATTAGGAGTAGAAAGGTAAGTTGTATAGGCAGTGACTTAGTACATCAAAATGAAATGGAATGCTCATGTAATCTTCAAACAATATTAGCACTGTACTGCACATACACTGTGATCTGATTTGCATTTGGAAGGAAGAATAGACTGAGGTAGCAAGAAGGTTAATGGCTTTCCAGGGAGGAGTTATCAGAGTGAGAAGTCTGAGCAAAGGATAAGATTGGCTTTTTCCTTTGTTTGTAATTAAGTGAAAATAAAAGCATTTCAACATTACTCGTTAGATACTTTCAGCTGATGTGTACCTTTCATCTTTACTATGTTGAGTATTTCCATACCTTACAAACCTGATTTAAGAGGCAAGAACTTATGGAATTTGACTTAAATATCTTTTACGTTATTGATATATGTATCCATGCCTTTCTAATCTGCCTTGTACTAGTTTGGTTACAGATTAGACTAGTCATCTAATTGGCAATTGTGAGAGCCTTTGTCAGAAACTATCCCAGAGTCTGAATGAATGTGGGAAAGAATTAACATAATGTCAATGCCATTTCAAGCACATGTTATCCTGATGGTTTTGAAGTACAGATGGTACTCAACTTACGATAGTTTAACTTAACGATTTTCAACTTTATGATGGGTTCTTAGGACATAACTCCCAATAAACTTCCATTGTAAGTGGTAGTTCAGCTTAATGATGTTTTGTGGTAGTTCAGCTTGTGGTAGTTCAGCTTAATGATATTTTGACTTAACAGTGAGTTTATTGGGGTATTAAACGCATCTTTGATGTATAATATTTTCAGCGTGTGGTGGCATTATTGGGAGGTGACCCTCTTGTAGGTTGAGGAGCATCCATGTTACCTCAGTGCGCACATGCTCTGTGCAGTGTTCTATCCCTAAAGGTATCTATTAAGCGTAGACAGTAACTTCATCAATGGATGAAAATACAGGCCTCAAACTTTAGGAGTTATACAGATATCTTATTAAGGTAGCACAGAGGTATTGTATTAAATATTTAACTATTTTTCAGCTACCAACCAATAGTAGACTACATAGATGCCCAGTTTGAGGCCTATCTGCAAGAAGAACTGAAGATTAAGCGCTGTCTCTATAGCTACCATGACTCTCGAATCCACGTGTGCCTCTATTTCATCTCACCGACCGGCCACTCTCTGAAGACACTGGATCTCTTAACCATGAAGAACCTTGATAGCAAGGTGAGTTTAGGAAAAGAATCAACCAATGATACTTTAATGTTTATTTCGAACTATTAAAATATCTCTACGATATGTGTATATATATATATATTGTAACATAGATTTTATGCATCTTTAAAACATATGTTAAGTTTCTATCTTAGCTTATTTTCCAGAGAAATTCAGTTTGGAAGATGACATGTAAAGAAGAAACATTAATGTAAAATTTTAGTTTCTTTTTTTTGTGATTAAATTGCATACCAGAAGATGGATATTCTCTACATTTTTTTATGTAATTATATTTGTACTTTATGACACTATTATGCAAGAGGAAGACCTTCACTGACAAAGGCTAAGTTCTTATGTTTCATCACGTTAAAATATACTAAAATATGTTTTAATTTGGACCACATCAAGAAAACCTATTTTGAATTTTTCAGTGAAGGAGCTATATAAAAATTCAAAGAGCTATAAAAAAAACCATAAGTAAACTCACTTCAGATATTTATGTTTGTTTAAAAAGATTTAAGTTAAACATTACTTAACTATCTTATACTTTAAAAAACATCTCTAGTTTTCCTATAGTGTCTAATGGTGTGAGAGAGGGCACATTTTGTAATTCAAGTTACTAATTTTACAAGGTAACAAACTGGTCAACATACAGAGGTGGTCAACGTAAGGAACTAGGCCTACTATTCTCATATATATTAATACATGTGGTGCATGTCTAGTCTATGAAAATTAGGCCAACTTAAGGAAGTGGTTGATTTTGGGAGGTGGTCAACTATGGAGCTTCTACTATATAATGAAACCAAGGACTTGGCACCAAAATGTTTATGTGCTTTGACTAATTTAAAATGAAAGCTGTTTACTCATGTTTGTTGGAAGTTTTCTGCCATTAACTTCATAGATAGTTGGAAAAATCCATGTCTCCTTTGGAACATATGAAAGATGGATAAATTCAATATACATATTGAGTCAATGTGAAATATGTAAAGTTGGGGAGGAGAAAAGAATAGAAAAGGAATTATAATTTTTACTTTTATCCTGAAAATTATATATGGTCTCACTTCTTAATATGTGTGACTGATTAGTCTGAGGTTTTTGATTAGAAGCACACTAACAAAAAAATAAATAAATTAAAACACCACCAATCCCAAGTTTGTGAAGACATCATTCTTTTGTGGTGACATTAATCTCTCAGTACTAGATTTACAAATTAGTCATTATTCATGATCCAGGTCTCTTCCTGTGTGTCAGTGATAGGACTTTAAATAATACTGAGGAATGGATGCTGTGTATTATGAACATTTTTTTTTTTTTTTTAAGTTTTTGGCCAGGGCTGGGTTTGAACCCGCCATCTCCGGCATATGGGGGCGGTGCCCTACCCTTTGAGCCACAGGTGCCACCCCAATCATCATGAACACTTTTGATTGTATTAGAACAGTTTCTTCCTTCCTCTGCCATCTGTTAGCAGTCTCTACTATGGGGCCCAGGTGCTGAAAATCAGTGCTGAAAAAAAGAGGCAGAAACCATTCACTTGTTCTTAGTTTTGCCAAGGGATTAATTACCCTAATCACTTAGTGCTTAATAGCTAAATAAAAATTCTTTTTTTTTTTGAGACTGAGTCTCAAGCTGTCACCCTGGGTAGAGTGCAGTGGCGTCACAGCTCACCGCTACCTCAAACTCTTGGGCTCAAGTGATCCTCTTGCCTCAGCCTCCTATGTAGCTGGAACTACAGGTGCCCACCACGATGCCTGGCTATTTTTAGAGATGGGCTCAGACTGGTCTTGAACTCCTGAGCTCAGACAATCTACCAACCTCAGCTTCCCAGAGTGCTGGGATTATAGGCATGAGCCACCGCACCTGGCCCAGGGACAGTCTATTTTAACATGTCCCTGACCTTTTCCTGTCCATTGGTTTGTGACATTTTCAGCATACTGTTTATTACATTCTACTTATTAAGTGTGTGATGGAATTATAAGAGACTTGGAGGGAGAGAGAAGAAAATGTGAGATTTCTAAACCTAAATTCAAATGAAAGATTTATCGTATAAGAGTTCTACTTTTGTAAAGCTGTTACTGTAAGGCCATCACCTACAGGAATGACTGTGTAAGGGGCATATGAAGAAGACAGTGACCACCAAGGATTACCCTACTCAGGGGTTGGCAGACTTTTTCTGCAAAGGGCCAGGCAGGAAACACATCAGTCTTCACAGGCCCTGTGGCCTCTGTGGCAGTGCCTCATCTCTGCTGCTGCAGTGTGAAAGCTGCTCCAGACCTTGCATAAATGATGCGCATACGGTGTTCCAGGAAGTCTTCATTCATAAAAACAGGTAGTGAGATAGACTATAGTTTGCCAACCCCTGACCTAGACTAAGGAAATTTCTTGTAAGAGAAAGAATGATTTTGAGTGAAAAAACTGCAGGATTGAAAAACAAATCCTTATTTAGGAGACTGTATTTTTCTTTATTCTTCATAGGTAAACATTATACCAGTGATTGCCAAAGCAGATGCAATTTCTAAAACTGAATTACAGAAGTTTAAGATCAAGATCATGAGTGAACTGGTCAGCAATGGTGTCCAGATCTACCAGTTCCCCACAGATGATGACACTGTTGCTAGGATGAATGCTGCGATGAACGTGAGCTGCTAGTTGAATATTGATTGTTTTGCATGTGAAAATAAAACCATAACTTATGAGTCACATTGCTGCTAATGTACTAATATACTTCCACTGTGTCTTCCAAAAAGACTTCAACAAGGTGAATGTTCAGAAAGTCTAGTGTGAGAAATGTTTTATTGAGTTGGAAAAAGTATTATGAGAATGTATTTCTCAGCATATTTCCCTTCTACTCTGCTTTCACTTAAATAAAATGATCTATTTATACCTCTTGGGGAACCATACTTGTTTGCCTTAGAAAGATGCTTTTCTGTCCTGTTTTTAAAAACAAGACATTATAGCCTTCCTTGGAATGCTTTAGAGTCTTTGGGCTGGTGTTAATGTTTGTGCTCTTTTCTCTCTTATGTTGTCACGTGCACATACTAAACGCTCATGTAACTTTTAGTGTAATATAATTGAAGATGACTAAATTCTTTCCTTTACTTCCTTCAAGTTAACACATTTCTTGCTTGTGTTTTATAGGATCTTGGGTTTTGAAGGCAGACAAATTTAACTATATGTTCTATTGGAGTTATTAAACCTTTCTGACATCGTTAACATCTACCTAAAATTAGGTTAATACCTATATTAAGGGTATTGTGCGGATTAATGATATAACCTTTGTTAAATATCTAACACTGATTTTCAGTAACTGCTCATTCCATTTCTTTCCTTTTCCTTTTCTAATTTTTCGTACCAAATTTATATCAAGATTTACCTAATCTAAATCAGTAAAAACTGACTAATGTAAATTAAGTGGTCTTAATTCCTATATGTTAAATTGTTTCTATATCTGATTTTACTTCTGTGGTTTCCTAGAATACTTTTTCACAAAGGTGCAATTAAGAAACTAAATAATGTCGGCTCAGTGCCTGTGGCTCAAGCCGCTAAGGTGCCAGCCACATACCACCTGAGCTGGCAGGTTCGAATGCAGCCCAGGTCCGCCAAACAACGACGGCTACAACCAAAAAATAGCCGGGCATTGTGGTGGGTGCCTGTAGTCCCAGCTGCTTAGGAGGCGGAGGCAGGAGAATCGCTTGAGACCAGGAGTTGGAGGTTGCTGTGAGCTGTGATGCCATGGCACTGTACCCAGGGCAACAGCTTGAGGCTCTGTCTCAAAAACAAACAAACAAAATAATGTCAATCATTAAGTACTAAATACAGTATTTACACTTCTTAAAGTAGACTTTTCCCTTATATTAATCCTCAACTTCAGACAGACACTTGTCCTTGAACCTAGCTGTTGTGTTTTGTTCAGAATCTTCTTCCCTAAGGTATTTCTTCTCACTTTGCTCATCCATCTAAGTCCCTTTCTTCCTGGGCTGGTGTGGCTGGTATCTTCCTGCTCCTCGTGATCTCTCACTGCTTGCAATTTCTAAGGCATTTACTGTATTAGTATTAGTTTGGGACTTTATATGTCACTTTGTATTAGTAACATGCATCTATACTCATATTACTTATAGATATATATTAAATATAGGTATATACTTACACTATGTTGTAGTTATATATATGTTATATATACAGTGTATGTGTGGGGGGGTAATTTCCTCAACATTCATTATCTTTGTCTTTTTGGGTAAAGGTTATACTGAGGAGAATCACATCTATACTAAAATTCTTTTTTTTTTTTTTTTTTTTTTTTTAATTCCCTCTAGCATAGCGCCTTACATGTGGGGGATACTCAGTAAATAATTTTCTTTATAGGCAAAAAAAAAAAAAAAAAAAAAAAAAAGACATTTGTAGAATAATGAATTAGCACATATTTACTGCCAAATCTTAAAATCTGTTGCTTAGCCGATCATTTGATTTTGTATAGATTTATTTAATAAATTATTCTCTATTATAATTATGTAAGTTTTTTTTTTTTTTAGCTAGTAGGTTATCATGTTGCTGTGAGAAGATATGATTGATACTGTGCTTCCTTTTTAGGGACAATTGCCGTTTGCTGTGGTAGGGAGTATGGATGAGGTGAAAGTCGGAAATAAGATGGTCAAAGCTCGCCAGTACCCTTGGGGTATTGTACAAGGTAAATGAGAAAAATGATGACCAGAAATATATGTGGCCTAGTGATCACAAGGTTGCATTATTTTGGGTTGTGACTGGCTGTCAGAGGAGTTGGCTATATACTGTTTTAGCCCAAGTCCGTGGGCTGGAGTCTCCCTACTTTCTCATTATGCCACTGCAGATGGCCTCTCCAGGTTCCCCAACTCTCAGAAGCCGGGGAGCACTGATGAGGCATTTTGACCAAAATTTGAGTGTAAAAAGTAGTGTTTAAACATGATATAAAAACTAATTAATACTTCATTGTAGGGCACAATAAACCATCCTGTACATTTATATACTTTTACTAATCAAAGTACTGCCAACTATTTCCAAAGCAACCCAGTCAGCTAAGTCCACTTGACATTTAGGTTATGTCTAGCATTATAGGGAAGTTAGTAATTAGCACTATCTGATTCATTTACTCAAGATACAAATTAATGGGGAATGGACCCTATTGGTACTTCTTTGCAAATGTTCCATTTTAAAAATTGACAAATTTTATAATTAATGAAAAATATTGAGAAAAATGTAACATTTTTAATGTATAAAAAATATAGAAGTAGTAAAGTACTTAGGACTAATTGTATTCAGGACTGTTTATTTATAGCTCTCTGGTCACCATAAGCATAGAAGGAGGACTGCGAAAGTATGTTCACTAAAGTTGAATAGTGCCTAACATAGGATCATAAATGTAATTAAAATGAATTTGATAATTATAGTATGCACAGATGGTATGCTTGAGTCTGCAGAATTTACTAATTTGAAGTTTCAGTGAAGTAATGTTATATACTCTTTTTCAGCACTATGTGAAATGTCCTGAGAATGGTTTGTAAACTGCTGGCAAAGTAATTAGTGAAATAGGAAGAGCATATAGTTAACATAATAAATTGCATTTCTTTGCTATTTCCTGTTTATCCATTGGCTACTACATTGACAGCATATCTCTTGGTTTTTTAATTAATGTTTCCCATAAACAGTGTGTATAATGCAAGAGTTTCTTGTTTGCTTATTTGTGTAAAATAAGCATTTTATTATTTAACTGTTACATTCACATGCATTTTCATTTATTTGTTCATTCAGTAAGTACTAATTGTGTGCCAGGAGATAAAAACCACTGTTGCTTTTTTCTTATTTTTTTGGGTTAGTGGAAAATGAAAACCACTGTGACTTTATAAAGCTGCGGGAGATGCTCATTTGCACAAACATGGAGGACCTGCGTGAGCAAACTCACACTCGCCACTATGAGCTTTACAGGCGCTGCAAATTGGAGGAGATGGGCTTCACAGACATGGGCTCTGAGGACAAGCCTGTCAGGTGAGTGGGGGGCGTTAGGACTGTGTAGTTTTTTATATCCAGGGTTTGGGGGGATTTGTTTTTCAGAAATCTCCCCAAACCATGAAGTAGAATCATTTGTTAAAGACTAATCATCATGCTTCTTGAATCACTTGACACCTTTTTGCTCTTAAAAGGTCTTTTAGCCTTTGTGTGACTCAGAAGAAGTTATGTAAAAGGCAGAATAGATGGCAGAAGTCCCCTGTGTCAATGCATGTTGATGGGAGGACCTGAAGGAAAAAACTTCATTGTTTGGATTTATTTTGTATTTACATGAGATAGATGAAATTGTAAAAGAAAGAAAAGATAGTTGGAGCATGAGTCATATTCAATAAATTAAAACAATGTCTGTTGGTTTTTCTCCTGTGGGAGTTTTGAAATGAGTGAAACTTGTAAAGGAAGAATGGAGAGTACTTGTAGAGAGGCAGAGATTAGATTGTTTCTCATGGTATTATAGCATCGTTACAAGAACTGAAGAACCTACAGACCTTGCTCTATGATAAAGAGTATTAAATGTCATTATAGATTTCCTTGACAATTTTATATGGTGCTAGATTTCTGACTTTTTTTTTATTAAGACATGTGTACATGAAACTCTGGTCCTTAATGGACTACAGTAAATCTGATTTGACGTGGCATTCCAGAACAGTTTTTGCATGGAGAAAAGCACGAGCTTTTATTTTTAAAATAGCAAAGGCTATTTTAAACTCTGAGACTGAGGATTCCTTTTCTATTGCATTGTTTCATTTCGGCATCTTCCCTGGCTGTTAGCACTTGCTCCAGAATAAACACAAAGGAGGAAGCACATCAAAATCAGTGCTGCTATTTCCTATGATGTTTTGGAAGACTTATAGATTAAGTTGAATTTTTTTTTTTTTTTTAAGAGACAGAGTCTCACTTTATCACCCTTGGTAGAATGGCGTGGTGTCACAGCTCACAGCAACCTCCAACTCCTGGGCTTAAGCGATTCTCTTGCCTCAGTCTCCTGAGTAGCTGGGACTGCAGGTGCCTGCCACAATGCCTGGCTATATACGAACCCGCCACCCTCGGTATATGGGGCTGGTGCCCTCCAACCCATGGAGCCACAGGTGCTGCCCCCAAATTAAGTTGAATTTTTAAGCTTTTTAAATCTATGGATTTAATTAGTGTTTTAGGTTCTGGTAGCATAGTAAATTATGAGTTGTATGTACCCTCCCACACTCACACACCAAATTCAAGCGTGCTGTGCTCTGGTTGTGGGCAGAGTCATCCTGGTTAAATGATGATTTTTTTGTCATTATATTATCTTCATTGAAGATTAATCATCTCGAGTTGACTTCCCCAGTATTTCCCACAGGAGGCTTCACTTCTCATTTCTTCACGTCTCAGAGTAAGTCAGAGGTCTCTACAGGGAGGAGACAAGGGTCCTGGGTGAGAGGTGACTCCAAAGGCCTCTTGAAGGAGAGGGGTCTGGGTTGCCTAGTGGATTCATTGTCAGCCACCTGCAGATGATTAAGAAAGGCAGGTTCAGAATTCACAAAGATAGAGCCTGGAAATCTATATTTTAAAATTTTCAGTCATTCAGGAAGTAAATATGATTTGTCTTCCTTCTGCTGGGCATGCTGCTGGTCACCGAGGATGCCAACACTGTGGAGTCGGACAGGACCTTGTCTTTGTAGAGTTCCTGCGTGGGGGTGGGAGGAAGATGCTCTGGCCCCTTGTGAGGAGGGGTGAGGGTGACGAGACCACGTTAGGAGGTTGCCTCAGTGGTGCAGGCCTGAGAAGGTGGAGACGTGGACAAGGGTGCTGTTATGGAGGCTGAGAAGCATGTCTAGGTTATGTATTTGAGGTTAGAGTCAGTAGGATTCTCTGATGGATTGGTTTGGATATGGGATGTAAAGGAAAGAGAACTCAAGGATCACTTGAGTCACTGTTTTGACCTCATAAATGGGGCGACTTGTGACCTGTACTGATATGAGCAGGATGGGAAGGGGGTGGGTTTGGTAATTGAGTGGTTTTGGAAACAGTAAATTTAAGCTGTTTATTAAATACTTATATGAAGAGTTTGGGTAGCTTATTACATAGATATATTTGGAGCTTAGGGTAAAGTTGTTTAATTTTTTTTTTTTTTTTTTGAGATAGTCTCACTATTTCACCCTTGGTAGAATGCTGTGGTGTCACAGTTTAGCAACCTCAAACTCTTGGGCTTAAGTGATTCTCTTGCCTCAGCCTCCCAAGTAGCTGGGACTACAGGCGCCCACCACAACACCCGGCTATTTTTAGAGATGGGGTCTTGCTCTCGCTCGGGCTGGTCTTGAACTCCTGAGCTCAGGCAATCCACTTGCCTTGGCCTGCCAGAGTGCTAGAATTACAGGCATGAGCCACCATGCCCAGTCATAGCTTAGGGGAAAGTTAAGGCTGGGAGAGTAATTGGGGAGTTAGCAGTGAATAATACTAGGTAAAATCATAAGTATGTTATAAATGTTTACTGTTTGCAAGTCTGTGGGCTAAGTGCTAGTGGTTTAACACTGTCTCTGATGGGAGTTTACATTCTTCTAGGAGAGGCCCCCAAATTAAACATAGTAAACTACAGCCTATGGAGTCTGCACTGCAAGACAAGTAGATCATGTGCACTGTGGGAAAATTAGGGGAGACTCCTTTGAGGCAATGACTGTTGAGAGCTGCAATAACCTGGGAGATACAGAGCAAGACAGAAGCAGAGGCCACGAAGACAAGGGTGAGGGCATGTGTAGCACTGGAAGAAGAGTGCTGGAACTCCATGGAGCTGGGGCAGTGGCCTGAGATTGAGAGAGCAGGGGGTCTCTGGGGAGGATTTGGTCATTGTCCTAATGAGAAAGCAGAGTCATTTAGAAGCAATTCTTATATTTGCATTTAAACTGCCCTCTTGGCTCCAGTGTGAAGAAGATATTGAAGGGGTGTGAACAGGTGCTTAAGAGAGACCAGTTAGGAGAGCATTTCTTGTACTAAAGTGATAACAATGAAAATAAAGAGGCCTGGACATATTTGAGAGATATTTAGAAGGTGAAATTGGAAGAATTTAGCAGTTGTTGGATATAAGCAGGTAAAAAGGCAGGACACTAGAAGGCCTCCTATCGTGGCCAGGTGGATGGTCACTGCATCATCAAGATGGGGGTTGCTAAAGGAGGATCAGCTTTTCCTTTAGGCTGCAGGGGTAGGCACGATGGAGACGGGAAGCTTGGCATAGGACCTGTTGACTCTGAGTTTCCTCTGACACATTCAAGTGACAGTGTCAATTAAGCACTTACATTTAACTGTATCTCAGAGGAGCAATGCTGGGCCAAAGGGAAACAAGAGTCATAGGCATTTAAATGGTTAATTGAAGGTAGGAGTATTGTGGAGACTCCCCTGAGTGAGAAGCACATCTGGAAAGAAAGGTGCCTCAGCAGTAGCCTGGAGTCACACTAGCATTTGGCAGCTGGAGGAGCAGGGAAGAAAGATTGAGCAGGGTGGGGTGGAGGAGGAGGAGGAGAGCCAGCAGTGTGGTGTCTCAGAAGCCGGTGAAGAGGGTGTCTACAAAGAGGAGGCTGCTGCTGTGCAGCGAGGGACAGAGGCACCACGTCTTTACGGTTCCTGGAAAACAATGAAGGCCACTCTGTGTTTAATTGAAAAGGATAGAGGCGCAGGGAAAGGCTAACAACGGGCAGAAACCAGCTTCATTCCAGCTTTGGGAACGGACTGAATGAACTGAAACCATTGCCAACTTTCTTTATTCCTGCTCAGAATTCATAGGTTGGTTAAGGGGTGTCCTGTGGGCCTAACTTAGGTCATGTACCCATCTCTTATTTGGCAACAGGCATGAACCTAATTGTCCCACCAGACTGCATTCCATGGGGAAGAGGTAGCTTCCCAAGAGGAAGCAGGATAATAGAACAAGAAGAGAAGGATAGCTGGAGGGCATTCTGGAAGCGGTTGCCCATCACATTCCCTTATGGAGCATTTCTTCAGTTTGAGAAGCACCTGCTCACTCTGACCAGATGAAAAGTGGGAAATGAGAAAGAGAGATTCTTTAGTTTAGGGTTCAGTTGGAAGGGAGCAGTGGCTGGCTGGAAGCTGCTTGCAAAAAATAAGCTAGAGAGGGGGAGCTAGGTCTGTGCTTGCACGGCTCATCCCTTCTGCCTGTTTTCCTTCAGGGCAGGGACTTCTGAATTTCTGAGCTTCTTGGGTCAAGTTGAGGCAAAATGTCTCTCTTCTGGTGCTTTCTCATTCATGAATAAATGATTTGATAAGTGTTTTATACTTCAGTATACCTGATATATTAGAAAGCTTTTATTTTTTATAGTTTCTAAAAGTTACATTCTGTTTTCTGGGGAATGTTACTCACTATAATTTGGTTGGCACATAAAATCTGTTTCTCAGTTTGTATCTGTTGTACTGCCAGTGTGCTAATTCAGCCAGACAGGAGAGAAACTCAGTGTGGAGGGCAGATGTAACAAGCCTTATTCAGATCACTGGTGGCCGGTGAGTTAAGTTACGTGGGAGGTCTGCCCTAATTCCTAGCATTCTGGAAGCTAAATTACACATCACAATCTGTGATCCACAATCCACCATGCAAGGGAAAGGTGCACCCTCATAACCAGGGGAACAAAAGTGGCAGCATGCCAAGCAGCAATTACACAAGCATGACCTCATTGCACACAGTTATGGCTACCTGGGAATACATGGCGCTTTCCCATGGGAAGAAAGCCTAGACAACTTCATCTTGTCCCATAGCCAAGGCCATGGGAGAGAAAGCCCCATCACTTTTTCCTGTCTTGACATCGGTTTAGCAATTAAAAAAGTTACATGAATCTGTCAGGGTGACCTTTATTTCTCCACACTTTCCAGCCTTCTTCTTTGCCAGACCTTCAGTTTATTTTTCCATTTTCATTTGACTGAATGGTTCTGCTGAGCCATAGTTGGTATCCTAAACTACCAACACCGATCAAGTGCTTATCAAGAGGTCCACTTAAGTAAGTGGCATTATACTCTTACAGTTTTAATTAACTGATCTTAATATTTTTATATTAATTATTTAAACCATTTGAAATATGGCGTTATAAAACTTTAAATCACGATATTTAATAATTTCAGACTGGCATAACTAATCTCTTTTCCATAATCACCTTTAACGTTTCAATATAAAATCACTGCTGGTGAAGTATGGGACCCATAGCTTCAAAAAGATCTCTGTAGTATTTTAGAGTTGCTTAAGGGTTTGACACAATACAATTTTTTGTCCTTGCTGCTCTTAAGAGATAAATAGTTAACTTTGTGAAGTTCGCAGTACATTTGGAAAAACTCACAGTTTTTAGAACTGTGAATGAAACACAAACAGATCTCAAGTGAAGGGGCTTAAGGACTTTCCTTGATGACATGAGCATCTGAGAATTTTTTTCTTCCTCTTTGATTTTCAACTTTGCTTGTGAGATTTACAACTATAGTAGTATTTTTGCATTAAATATTTTCTGGCATTAAATATTCATAATAGCAAGCTACTTTTATGCTCAGAAGAGAGTAGTATAGCAAGAAAATGTTTTCATTTTCATTTAACAAATTTATGATCTTATAAACAATGGCTGCATTAGTTTTACATGACAGATTCATGAAATACATAAGTCACGAACATCCCACAACTTGCACTTATGAACAGAGGCTATTACAGGTAATTGGTAAACATACCTGTTCCAACTTACATATAAATTCAACTTAAGAACACACCTACAGAACGTATCTTGTTTGTGACCCAAGGACTGCCTATACTAACTCTATAAACCATTCTTTCCAGATCTAAAGAGTTGCTTTACCACCTTTTGAAAGGTAATGCAAGTATCTTTTCTTGAAATGGCCTTGTAAATTTTTATTTTTTTTATTATTATTATTTTTTTTTGTAGAGACCGAGTCTCTCTGTACCACCCTCGGGTAGAGTGCCACGAGGTCACATGGCTCACAGCAACCTCTAACTCTTGGGCTTATGCGATTCTCTTGCCTCAGCCTCCCAAGCAGAGGAAATTTTTTTTATAGGAGACGGAGTCTCACTCTATTGCCCAGGCTGGTAACAGAGATACAGGTAAGGGAAGAGTCAGGGATGACTTCAAGACTTAAGACTTCTAGACACAGTGATTCTAGTTAACAAAGATGGAAAGATAAAGAGTTTTGGGGTGAAATGAGAATATTTTTTGTGAAAGAGTTGCCACCACAGAGACTTCAAAACTCTAGTGTTCTGTATTAGCTATAATACTGTGGTTTTTATCTCAGGCTGTAGGAAATTTCACATTTGGGTTGCTATTACACATATAAGGCCTAACATGGGACATAGAACAGGTCCTTGAATAACGTTGTTCTTGTTCAACATTGTTTTGTTATAATGTTGATGACAAAAAGAATGGATTCCCAGCTGGGGCTGCTGTCTGTGTAGTCTGCATGTTCTCCCATGTTTTTTTTTTCAGGTTTTCCAGGTTCTTTCCATATCCCAAAGGTGTGCACTCTTGGTGAACTGGGGTGTCTAAACTGTCCCAGTCTGCATGAGTGTGGGTGGGTATGAGTGCATCCTGTGACGGGATGGCCCCTGGCCCAGGCTAGCTCCTGCATTGTACCCTGATCTGCTGGGGATATGCTCCAGCCACTCTTGACCCTGCACTAGCATAAGCAGGTTGGAAAATGAATAAATATGCATTATTATAAAATAAAAACTCATTAAGTATTCAATAAAACAGCAAATGTACAATAATAAATGATGCAGTACAAAAGCACTCAGCAAGCCAGTTTTATTTATTATTATTTGTTTTTGAACTGGATGGTGGTAGGAGGTACTTCTTATAATTTTTATTTTGCAAATATTTGCTGATTTAATTCATCACCACTGCAGTTGCCATCCCTTATTGATTCACTGAAAGTTGGGTAAATAATTATCTTACTTTATTAATCTTTCTGCAATGTATGGAAAGCTCACATTTATTTCAATGTTTAATATTAGAAGTGTTTTGGGTCTTTATTTAGAAGTGTGGTGATGTTTCTGTGATCAGACAGGAACTTAATTCTCGTTTATATCAGTTACCTAATGGGAAGGCTGGCTGGGAAGAATGGTCTCATTCCTTCACTTGAAGTTGCAGTCTTCAGGAAACTACCAGGATGTTAAGTGAAGACTTACTATATTTTTGCAAGTTGATTACATCATTTTTTCTTTCTTTTTATTTATTTATTTATTTATTTTTTTATTATAGATAAAAATATGCACCATAGACATGGCCCAACCCATCACCCTCCCTCCACCCAAACCTCCCCCCTCCCTTCCCCTTCCTTGGTCCTTTCCTCATAGTTTTGTGGTATAGTTGGGTTATAGCCTTCATGTGAAAGCTATAGTTTAGCTTCATAGTAGGGCTGAGTACATTGGATAC
>CAUYPK010131905.1:0-24080 GCA_963574355.1 Loris lydekkerianus
TCAGAAAACTAAAATTCAAAGTTACTATTTGTCTCTGCCTTTAGCTCAGTGACTGGAGCACTGGTCACATGCACCAGGACTGGTGGGTTCAATCCTGGCCATGGCCTGCCAAACAACAATGACAACTACAACAAAAAAATAACCTGACATTGTGGTGGGGGGCCTGTAGTCCAAGGTACTCGGGAGCCTGAGGCAGAAGAATTACTTAAGCCCAAGAGTTGAAGGTTGCTGTCAGCTGTTAAGCCAAGGCACTCTACTAAGGAGGATATAGTGAGACTCAGTCTCATTCATAAATAAATAAATAAATAAATAAATGTTATGATTTCATCCAGCAATCTCTTGTCTGCGTATATATCCTAACTAAGCACTGCAGATTGGGGAAGATACACGTCCTCACTCACATTCATCACAGCATTATTTATAAAAGCCAAGATGTGGCTGGGGCAGTCACTCACACATCCTAGCATTTTAGGAGGATGAGGCAGGAGGATAGCTGGACCAAAGGAGTTCAAGACCAGGCTAAGCAACAGTGAGACCCCATCTCTACTAAAAGAAAAGTAGTATCACCAGGAGTTTGGAAGGCTGAAGCAGAATTACTGGAACCCACATGTTGGAAGTTGTTCTAAGGTGGGATGATGGATTCATAGCATTCTATCGCTTGCAACAAAGTTCGTCTCCATCTCACACAAAAGTTCTCTTTTCTAGATAACTACAATGTTCCATTATGACTGTGGACTGAACCAAAGCAGGTATTTTTTCTGTGTTTTGGAAATAAAGTTTCACATTTGTCACACTCTCTAGAATGCCATGTCAAGCTCACTGCAACCTCAAGTACCTCAAATTCATGGGCTTAAACCATTTTCTTGCATTAGCTTCCCACGTGACTGGGACTACAGACACCTGCCACAATGCTGAGCTATTTTTTTTTTTGTTGTCGTTGTTGTAGTTGTCATTGTTGTTTAGCAGACCCAGGGCAGGTTTGAACCTGACACTCCCCGGCACCCTAACCATTGAATAACAGGCACTGAGCCCAGGTATTTTTTGTGAATATTAGTTAATATTTTGTTGAATGAGAGCAGGTATACTGAATATTTTATGTACCATATTTTAATAGTGTTTTATGGAAAATGTATGATTTATTAATATGAGATACTTATCAGAAAAATGTTAATAAACATTTGAAAGCAGTAAAGATAGTTTTTATTATGTTATTAATATATTCTTATTTTTACAAAACTGAAAAAATTTAACTTATCCTTTAGAAACAATCAAAAAATTTATAAATAAAATAAAAATATTAACTGTAAAATATGATAAATCATACTATTTTAAATAAGCATTAAGGCAAAATTAAGATATCACTTAGATATACATTTGGGAAAGTGATGACAATCCTGCTGATTTCTGTTTGCCTAGAGTAAACTAGAAATTTCAACTTTATTTTGAAAAAATAAATTTTCAAGAAATTTTTTTCATTTATTTTTATTATTATTATTTATTTATTTATTTATTTATTTATTTTTTGAGACAGACTGAAGCTGTTGCCCTGGGTAGAGTGCAGTGGCATCACAGCTCACAGCAATCTCTAATTCCTGGGCTTAAGTGATTCTCTTGCCTCAGCCTCCCAACTAGCACTTGCCACAATGCCTGGTGATTTTCTTTTTTCTTTCTTTTTTTTTTTTTTTTTGCTTTTTTGGTTGTAGTTGTCATTGTTGTTTGGCTGGCCTTGGCTGGATTCGAATCTGCCAGGTCTGGTGTATGTGGCTGGCGCCTTAGCCGCTTGAACTCAGGCACTGAGCCTTATTTATTTATTTTTTTTAAATTTATTTACTTTTTTTGAGACAGAGTTGCTCTATCATGCCCTCGATAGAGTGCTGTTCCATTACAGCTCACAGCAACCTCAAACTCCTGGACCAAGAGATTATCTTGCCTCAGCCTCTCACATAGCTGCGACTAAGCTGGCACCAGGATGGCAAGCCATTTTCCTGTTGCAATTGTTACTGTTGTTTAGCTGGCCTGGGCCAGGCTACAACCCATCCACCTTGGTGCATGTGGTGGCGCTGTACCCATTATAGTACAGGTGCCAAGCCAAGTGAGCCTTTTAATAAATCTGTAATTCCTACTCATTCTCTAAATTACTTGCTACGTAAGTTGAAATTCTAACACATAGTTCTGAATATTTAAATCTAAAATTTCAGAAAATAGAATAAAATGGAATGTGAAAACATAGATAAAGACAGTAAAACCAGCAAGAGAGTAGAATACAAGTCCCATCTTCATGTATTCCTCCCAAGGGAGCCATCTATAGGGAAAGATGCTTCAGTGACAGCCCAGCACACTGACTCACACCTGTCATCTCACCTACTTAGAGGCTGAGGTGAGAGGATCACTTCAGACCAACAGTTGGACACCAGCCTAGGCAATACAGTGAGTCACCATTTCACAATAAGTGATGTTATGAGAGCTTTAGAATCCAGGGAGGAGGTTGTGAAATCCTCCTAATGCCCTTAAAGAGGGTCATTCCGAGAAGGCTGATGCTCATTCACTTAGCAAACTAGAGGATCACTGGTCTGGGTTACTGACTGGAGAATGGCCTGTTCACCTTTGTCCCATTGAGAATTCTGAAGTGACAATGTGGGATTCTCCAACTTCTCCCAGCCATGATGTGGGAGTGGTGCTACCCATCCAGAGACCTGGAGGGAAATGTTCACTTATGACCGCGGAGACAGGCCTGCAGAACTTGATCCTATGTGTGTATGTGTTTATGTTATTTGTGTGTGGATATATATATCTGTAATATTTGTGTGTGTTTGTATATATATATATATATATATATATATATATATATATATATATATATATACACACATATCTGTAATATTTGTGTTTGTATATATATGTGCATGTGTGTGTGTATATATATATACATACTATTTGAGTGTGCATATATATGTATGGACTATTGTTTTTTGTGTGTATATATACACAATATTTGTGTGTGTGTGTATATATATATACAAGTAGTATATATCTATACACACACACACCCTTTTCTTTTTTTTTTTATCTTGCAGCTCAGAAGTTTATTAATGAAGGGGGTTGGATCAGCTGGTGTTTACGTGCTTGACCCCTGCAGCCCTGTATCCTGGCTGTAGTGAGGAAGATGGCTGGCTTCTCTGCTGGCCATAGATGATATCATCCCAGGAACATGCTGAGCCCTCTCTCCTGGGTCCCTGTTGCCATGGATTGGAGTCCAGCACTATCAGATAGGTTCCACCTCTGTTTCTTCTGCTTGATCTAGAGTATCCACATTTTTTAGGATCTCAGCATAGTATGGGCCAAATACTTGCTGATTATGATGTATCAGCTTGACAAACTTTGGGCCTAGTTCTGTCAACTCTGCTTCAATGTTCTTAAGGCCTTCAGGGAAGTGTAGCAGAGACTCCTGCATGCCACAAACCAAACAGCATTTGATAAACAAAAGGAGGTGCTGATCAATGATACTATGAATACAGTTTTCTTTCTTGGTGATGTTCTGGAGTTGTCCTATAAGACATACTGTGTTTTCAATGCTTAGGGCAGTAAAGCCCAGGTCCTCAAGGCCACAATGAATTTCCTGAGACACTTGTTCACTCACATTCAACATAACTTCTTCAGGCTTGGAGTTAAATTCCTCAGTCACAGCCTTGGTTATGCATTTCAGTTTATCCACAAATCCAGGTGAGTTCAATAAAATTGAACCAGAGAAACTTCTAGCCACTAGTAAGACTGAGGCCAATATAGTCAAGTGGTGCAAATAGAACCCAATTTCCTGGACCCAGATTCTGTCCATCAGCAGAGTCTCAGGGAATTCTTCATTTTCAGGATCCCAGAAGAGGAGATTCAGGTAGCCCTGGTATAGCACCTTTATGGGATTGGCAGGATCTGAATTCTTAGCTGCCCTGTATGGAGGTGAACAAGCCATGTGGGAGGAGCTGGGCATGTCAGGAGAATTCAGACATAGTGTAATGAGATCTGTGGCTACTTTGGTTAGCCATTTTTTGGTGTAATCAAGGAGATTGGGTTGCTTGTCAAGGAGTTCCTGGAATTTAGCTGTTTCATACTGGATGGAATATTCCTGCAGGTAGGGTTGAATGTTCTGGATGGTATAGTTCGCCATGTCCATTTTCATTAGGCCCAGAACACGGGCCTAATGTACTGTAACTGTACTGGATCTGTTATGCTCTGTATTTTCTTTACTGCTTCATCTCAAACTGGTGCACATAGCAGGGTCATCAAACTAAGAATGTATGTAGTTAGAGAGACAAGAGACATCTAGGGCTCCATGTTCTGCTTCTTGCTTGAGGAGATCCATATCCAGAACTTTAATCTCATTTTTTAGGTGGATGTGTCATGGTAATATCAGTGATAGCAAAACCTCCTTAACTTCTGTCATAAGTTCAAGAGCACAAGTGAATTTGGGAGGATTACTGAAGACTGGTTCTCTTAAATGGTCCCCCAAAACATTGTACAATTTCTCCATGAACCTGACTTCCAGACTGTTTGGAGATAAAACATTCTCTGCCATGTAGAAATATTGGTTTACCATAATTGCATGAGCAATGCTTATCCTGGAAACTTCATTAATTGCTTCTATTAGATGAGGAGAGTAGTTATTTAAACAGAAGTCTTCCTCTTCTTGGTTCTTCTCTGATGTTTCAGAATTATAGGCTCCACACTTTGCTTCATTGGGATAATTTGGGAGTACAATTTCCTCACTCTTGGGCATCTTGATGTTATCTCTTTCTCTGTTCTGTACTGGCTGCCTGCAGCTGAGTCTGTTGTATATACACACACATTAGAACCTCCATAGGGAGCCATCTCCTTACATTGACCATCTCCTCAACTTGACCTGATTTTTATAGAGCAGATATACACCACATGTGTGTATTGGTACAGCAGTCCTAGTTCCTTATGCTAATCACTCTGTATGTTGACAAGTTTGTTACAGTCCCTTGAGTGATCAACTTGCAGAGGTTCTGCTGCCTGCATATCTGTTGACAGTGTGTATGAATAAGCATATCCTAAGTCAGAGACAGTTATAAAAGAAGAATTATATTGCAACAATTGAGACACTAATTTATCCTGAGGAATACTCTAAACTACTGAATGGCATAATATTATAAAGAAATGTAGGCTCACTGCCTGTAGCTCAAGCAACTAAGATGCCAGCTGCATACACCAAACCTGGTGGGTTCGAATCCAGCCCGGCCTGCCAAAGAACAATGACAACTACAACCAAAAAATAGCCGGGAGTTGTGGCAGGCACCTGTAATCCCAGTTACTTGGGAGGCTGAGGCAAGAGAATTGCTTAAGACTAGCAGTTGGAGGTTGCTGTGACCTGTCATTCCATGGCATTCTACCCAGGGTGACAGCTTGACACTCTGTCTCAAAAAAATAAATAAATAAATAAATAAATAAAAATAAAAAAAAGAAAGAAAGAAAGAAAGAAAGAAAGAAAGAAAGAAAGAAAGAAAGAAAGAAATGTAGCCGTCAGATGTGGGGGATCATACCTCTAATCCTAGTTCTTGGGGAGGCCAAGGCAAATAGACTGCTTGAGCTCAGGACAACCCTGACCAAGAGGCAGACATCAACTCTACTAAAAATTGAAAAACTAGCCAAATGTGGTGGAGAGTACCTGTTCCCAAATATTCAGGAAGCTGAGCCAAGGGGATCCCTTGACCTGAAGGGTTTAAGGTTGTGAGCTATAATGCCAAGACACATTACATTGTCTCAAAAAGAAAACCCCAAAAATGAATTGTAGGGAGTAGATACCTTTAACCATACTAAGGTTGGCAAAGGTAGAGCGCTGTGGATCAGGCCTATACTCCTAGCACGGTGGGAGGCCAAGGTGCATGGATTGCTTGAACTCACAAGTTTGAGACAAGCCTGAGCAAAAGCAAAATCCTGTCTCTACTAAAAATAGAAAAACTAAGGCAAGAGCATCACTTGAGACTCAAGTGGAGCCTGTTGTGAGCTATGACACCACTGCAGTATAACCAGGGTGACAGCTTGAGACTCTGTCTCCAAAAAAATGGTTGGCAAATTACTGCACATAGAAATTAAATTATTTTTCACATTCAAAAACAGAATTTTGATGCTAAAGAACATTAGACTTGGCTCGGCGCCTGTGGCTCAAGTGCCTAAGGAGCCAGCCACATACACCAGAGCTGGAGGGTTTGAATCCAGCCTGGGCCTGCCAAACAACAATGGTAACTGCAATGAAAAAATAGCTGGGCATTGTGAAGGGCATGTGTGTTCACTGCTACTAGGGAGGCTGAGGCAAGAGAATTGTTTAAGCCCAGAAGTTTGAGTTTGCTCTGAGCTATAATGCCATGGCATTCTACCCAGGGGGACGGCTTGAGGCTCTGTCTCTAAAAAATAAAAAGAACATTAGGTTTTCTTACATTTGGGGAGATTCTTAGTGTTCTGCTAAAATGATTATAATTTTTTCAGAAACTTATTTGAAGTCTTCATTGCATAAAAAAAATAGAAAGCATAAAACATACAAAACCTATTTGTGGTGATCCTGGGATTTCTGAAACAAATACTAACATCACTACCTCAGTCACATATTTTGGATGTGATGCTAAAGAAAAAGTAACTTTGGTGGTGCCCGAAGCTCAGTGGGTAGTTTTGGCAGGTTTGAACATGGCCCGGGTCAGCAAAAACAACAATGACAACTGCAACAACAAAATAACTGGGCATTATTGCAGGTGCCTGTAGTCCCAGGTAGTCAGGAGGCTGAGGCAAGAAAATCGCTTAAGCCCAAGGGTTTGACGTTCCTGCGAGCTGTGACACCATGGCACTCTACCCAGGGAGACAGCTTAAGACTCTGTCTCAAAAAAAAAAAAAAAAAAAAAAAAAAAGACAAGAAAGAAAAACTTTTATTGAGAGACAGTCTCATTCTGTTGTTCAGGCTACAGTGTCATAAAATCAGCCTAACTCGCAGCAACCTCAAACTCCTGGTTTCAAGCAATTCTCCAGCCTCATCCCCACCACCAGCCCCCAGTAGGTGGGACAACATGCAACCACTACAATGCCTGGATTTTTTTTCTCTTTTTAGTAGAGATGGGGTGTCAATCTTGTTTGGGTTTGTCTCACACTCCTGAGCTCAAGCAATAGTCCCACCTGGGGTCCCAGAGAGCTAGGAGTAGAGATGTGAGCCACCAAACCCAGCCTAAAGAATATTAAAAAAATTTTCACAAGTATACTAAAAAATACACACATATTTCATGTTCTTAAAAGCAATGGAAGAGCAGTCACATCCTGCACTCATATGTAAGCCATAGGAAGTTCTTTCAATCTCACTGTCACCTAGAAGGAATATCAGGGAAAAGTAAGGTCCTTCAGGAAATTAAAACCAAGAACAGGCATAGTGGCTCACAACTATATACATAGCACTCTGGGAAGCCAGGGAGGGAGGACTGCTTCAGCTCACAAGTTTGAGATTAGCCTGAGTAAGTATAAGAACTTCCCTTTAATTTAATTTTTAATACTAAAAGTAAAAAGAAACATTAGCACCAAAAATATAGCCAGCACTTAGGTGATTCTCTTGCCTCAGCCTCCTGCCTGTAGTTCCAGCTACTCAGGTGGCTGAGGCAAGAGAATCACAAGAGAATCACCTAAGCCCAGGAGTTGGAGGTTGCTGTGACCTGTGTGATGCCAAGGCACTCTTTATCCCATAGCGATAAAGTGAGACCCTATCTCTAAAAAAAAAGAAAGAAAGAAAGGAAAGAAAAGAAAAATTAAAAAATAATAAAAACAAGAAGACAGATGCCCTTAAGTAAAAAAAAAAAAAAAAAAAAGAAAAAAAAAAAGAGAAAGAAACCCAAGCTTCTTTGAAATCATTTCCAATGAAGCTGAGCTTCCCTAATCACACTCTATTGTGTGGTTTCCTCCTAGAACTTGGAACTCTGACCATTGTTAGCTGCTCCACTCATTCCAACCTTCCTGGGTGCTTGACTAGTATTGGCTGTGTCTTCACCTTCCAGGGTTCTTTGCTTTCCTCCAGACAGGTGATGAGGTCTGGCTTAGAGACAGCAAGACATGTTTTAATTAGAAAAAAAATTGGGGGGCAGTGCCTGTGGCTCAAGCGGCTAAGGTGTCAGCCACATACACCAGAGCTGGCAGGTTCAAATCCAACCGGGCTCACCAAACAACAATGACAACTACAACCAAAAAATAGCCAGGTGTTGTGGCAGGCACCTGTAGTCACAGCTACTTGGGAGGTTGAGGCAAGAGAATCTCTTAAGCCCAGGAGTTGGAGGTTGCTGTGATGCCACAGCACTCTACCCAGGGTGACAGCTTTAGGCTCTGTCTCAAAAAAACAAACAAACAAACAAAACAACAAAAACTAAACCCAATTTTTCTTTTCTATAGCAAGATATCCTAAAATTTTCCATAGATACAAGAACCTGATACTCAGTCAATGAATAAACTCAATAAAAGCCTTCTACAAAGAGAGAATGTGAATTGCTTAGTGTAGTGCTGAACTGTGTATTTAAGTTATCCTCACCCAGGAAGACCAGGTTTCTGTATGTCTCTAACATGACACCCTGATACAAATGCTGCTGAGCAGGATCTGGACAGGCCACTCATCAATACAGAATTCAATAGACATGTCCTTGAATGTCAATGCTCCCTAAAAAATCAAAGACATTTATCAATAAGCCACGAGGACACTGAATTTCACTGTTAGTTAAATGAGTGGAGAGAACTCTTGTTCACACTTGTACACAAGTGAGTGCAATTACCTAACAACTATGGAAGAGCTATATTCCCTCATGTGTTACCTAACACTAAAGAAAGGGGATGGAATGGCATCCACAAAACCAGTGTGCAGATTGTACATTTTTGGTTGACACAGTAGAAATAAAAGGTCACCAATACCAGCAAGTACAATTTTGTGCCTTATTTACATCATACATAATAATCTGTGTATGTTTTTTGTATGACAATGTCATGATGAGATAAATCATTACTCTAAAGTGTTAATGTGTACAAGAAAGAGCTGGAGATCTTGAAAAAATGCACATTGTTATTCAGATGATATGGGGTGAAGATTCCATTTCTAAATTTCCAACAAGCTTAACAGGAGTGACAATACTTTAGTCCCATGATGATATTTTGTCAAACATGCAGTGAACTGCAGACACTAGTTTATCCCACTTGGTTCCTGAACCAGTAAACAAGGATGACAACCTTTACTTTCCCAAGAAAGGTATATAAAAGAGAATCCAAGAAGAAAGGGGTGCTTCCTCAATAAATGTTTTGATTTGCTCATATTAGTTGGTAATCTCCCCAAGTTCTTATTAACAATACAAAAGATACACTGAACCCCACAATGGAATATGTGTCCAAGTAACACCGTAACTGAGTGAATAAAATTGATATCACTATAATAGGACAAATTAGTATCAGGTGCTGATTCACAAGTGCAAGCCCAACATCACTGCTGTGATAGTACTGGCTAGAAAAAATAATCATAATCTGATAAAAACTAGGTGAGAAAAACCTAGTTTTGGGCAAGTTCCATTACAGATATCTGGCATGCCTTTTAATCTCTAATTATGTCTTTAAATAGCTTTCTTTACCATCCCAGAAAGCAGATTTTTTTCTACCTATTCTGTCTATGAAAACTTTGTATTACTCTAGGCAGTTAATGCCATCTTCTGTACACGTCTTTGGATGTCATCCTATTTTACATAGAACTGGTGGAGCTTCCAGATGGAAGCTAAACAGTACATATTCCTCATCTTTGCTACTATGCAATGATCCAACCTCATTCAAAATGGGAATCTTGGGCATCCAAATTTTCTGATTTTCAACAGAGAGAAATGGAACATTTTCACTATTTCAGGAAACAAACTTAAAGTGAGAGTGTTTTTAGGGCATATGGTGAGTCTGGATGGAGAGAGACTGGAAAGAAGACTCTGCCATATATAGTGGAGAAGGAGTTTTGGAGCTTTTTGACTATTAAAAGAAAAAGGGGAAGAGTATTTGAAAGAAACTCATTAGGTAGGACCATCACAAGTAGAGACTTAAACGTTTGCAAAGTCTAACAACATGATAGTGCAGGAGAAAAAGTGTGCACAGCACTGGACCTTGGACTCAGTTACCTGAGAGGCAATCACTTGTTTCTCTTTCTCCTCCATCCCTTGATTTCCTTCTCAGGTGAGATTATCTGGACACATTACTCCTGCACCTTGACAATATGCCTTTAAAGGCATCAGCACAAACTCTTCACCTGCTACCACCACATCCACAGACACAGGGACCTTGAATCACAGAGAAAAATTTACCCTTTCTTATTCTTTATCACGGGAGAGAGTCAGGAATACCAAAGTATGAGTTTCAAATTTCTTGGCCTCCAGTGCTCTCCCCTGCCAGCAATTTCTGCTATGGAAATGGGAAAATGGGCTCTCTGACCTTTTTCTGAAAAAAAAAAAAAAAATACATACACTCAACTGTCTTACATGTCTCTGGAAACTCACGCTTAACATTGGCCTTTTCTTAACATCACAGGAGGCCACATGGATGACACCAGCCACACTAATAGAATCTGTTGGCAGGCAGAATCACAGATGATGGTATTTCTTCAAATTGGCCATGAAATCCTACCTGGAAGCCTGGGCTGAGAAACACTTAGCTAAGCATCGCCTCTCAGGCTTTAGTATGCATACAAGGTATTTCTCAGTATGCCCCTCTAAGTGTCTGATTCAATAATAGTAGCAGTTACTGTATCTTCAAACAAATAATCAGTTTTATTTCACAATGCCTATTTATGTTCTTCCTTAAGAATTTCAGAAAGGCCAGCCAGATGATTCAAGCCTGTAGTCCCAGCACTCTTGGGGACCCAAGGCAGGTGGCTTGTCTGAGCTCAGGAGTAGCAGACCAGCCTGAGCAAGAGTGAGACTCCACCTCTATAATTGCTGGGCATTGAGGCAGGTGCCTGTAGTCCCAGGTACTTGGGAGGATGAGGCAAGAGGATGGCTTGAGCCTACGAGTTTTAGTTTGCTGTGAGCGGTCATGCCATAGCATTTGAAAGAATAAATTGCAGGAAGGGTTTTGAGCCATTCACTATAGCATGAAAATTGCACAACTCCCCATGAAGGAAAATAGTGAGCAGTTAACCCCCATTTCTGTGTTGCTTTAGCTGATGTCAGCCTGAAGGCCAGATGGCAAGAAACTTTTTCAATGAGACACGGAGATCTACACATAGAAAGCTTGCACACACAGTTTCCCAAGCTCCTTTCTTCTTCCACCATCTTCTGGTCAGCCCAGGAACATAAGATGCTCTTTGCAACATTAGTCATCCATCTCCTCACATTGCTCTTGAATAAACTGCTTGTTTTTCCACCAACTCTTACATTGGAACTTTGACATTTCAGGAGGGAATAGTCCATCTTGGCTTTGTTTAAGCATTTGTAGGTTTTGAGTGAGTCTAGGAAGTGGCTTATTTAACAATTTCCCCTATTGCTGCTGTTACTTTTTCTGGACTAAAGCAGCACTCAGCTAAAGAAAGCAAACACCACACAGAGTCCCTTCTGCTCAACACTTTCTAACAAAACAAATAACTTTGGTTCAAGGAAGACCACCAATCACAATCTTGAAAGATAACATAGTTTACTGGCACTTTAAAGTCTCCAGTAGTTAAGGAAGGCAGCAGTGTCTAGGAAGAACTCAGAATTTGGACCTTCTTATTTTGGTCTTGCACTGGTGGGATGCAGCTAGTGCCCTATGTACATTCATGAGAATTAGAGAAACAGAAAAATGGGAATGAGGACATTCTCAGGTATACTCAACACATATTTGTCATCCAGGATCAGCTTCTGGCCTTCTAGTCTTGGAATCGGTTTTAGGTCTGAAGATCTCAGGATAACTGAAAGACAGAGACACAATGCCTGATTGCTGTCCTATAAAGGTAGTTTGTAAAAATTTACAGGTTGTCCCCAAAAGTCACCATACATAAGAAAAATTGAAAATTATATCTAAGTATACTTTTACACAATATTGATTACAAAATATTAGAAAGAGATGGAAAGACACAGAGAATCATTTGTAAATATTTTGTAAATTTTATTGTAAATAAAAGTACATATAGTTGGGACCAGTGGCTCACAACTGTAATCCCAGCACTTCGGAGGCTGAGGTGAGTAGATTGACTGAACTCACAGGTTGAAGATCAGAGTGACACCTGAGCCAGAGTGAGACCTCATCTCTGAACAATAGTCAGAGATGCGCTAGCTGATGTGCTAGCTAGTTGGGAGGCTGAGGCAAGAGAACCACTTAAGCCAAAGAGTTTGAAATTGTGAGATGTGAAGCCATGGTATTCTGCCCAGGGTAACAAAGTGAGACTCAGTCTGGGGGGGGGGGGAGGTGAATGGCTTAACTGTCTACCCTACCCCAGGGAAAGGTAAATGGGCAAATTCCCACCTTTCCTACAGATGTTCAATACAGGAAAGGGAATGTCCCAACCCCAAAATTCTTGACCTTTAACCCCCTCCCTTCACCATTACCCACATGTAGATTTCTTCCCAGTTGGAAATTCTATCCCACCTGCACCCAAGTGGAATAAAGTCAATTTAACTGGAGAAAAAAATTAGTACATTTAGCTACAATTTTCCTTATTCCCTATGTATGGTGACTGTAGTGGCAAATTTTGGCACACCATGTAATATAACTACTCAAGAAGAGTGTTTGAAATTTGGCAGCAGGAACTTTGTACCTTCATTATTTGGGACAGCATGCAATATGCTGTGCTGAGAGAGGATACCCAGGAAGGGTGAGGTCTAGGAGAACAGAGATCTTCTCAAGGAGACCAGAAGAATACACCTGTGGGGTCCTCCCCATGGTGACTCAGGTCTTAGGAATTTATAGAAACTTAACTTCCTGTGATCTGGTAATTTCCACTTCCATGAAATCCTGTAGTCCTGTCAGGGCAGGAACAGCTTCTGCTTTATTCAAACTGACCAAAAAGAAAGGAACCCATGGGCAGGAAGTTTTTGACTGAGGATGAAAAGGAGAAGACAGAGCAAGTTGGGGAGCAGGGCCATTTTGAATTCTTGTGAGCCTCCTTTTGCCATCTGAAATAAAGCCTTTCCTCTTATAAATGTGGTGATTGGGTGCTCTTTCTCTCCCTTGGGCTTTCCTGTGTGGATGCCTCGACTGGGTGGAGAAAGAACCCCTTCAGCAGGTCTTCAAGGAGTCAAACACCAGGAGGAACTGGTGTGCAGGAATTGGTATCTGCACTGGGAGACAACTAAGGTAAGGTAGGATAGATACCAGATACACATTGGGGTGGAAGCTGATGTCTGATCAACCCCTGGGGTGTTAAACTGCCAGCAGGTCTGGTGAGAGGTGTATGAGAATGACTGGTATGAACTCTAAGGGTGGTATTGGACCTCCTCTCACAGGGCCTAGAGGAGTCTTGATTCCAAGTCCTATAGCCAAGAAGCAGTTCAAGTGAGAAATCAAGGATTCCCAGGTTAGGAAAAGGATTGGAATTGTGTGCATGTGAGTGCTTGGAGACTGACAGTGACAGGGAACAATAGGTGGGATTTAGCATCTCCCCCCCACTTCACAGGGAAAAACAATTATGTGAGTGGCCCCTTTTCCCCTGCTCCAAGATCATTCCCTGGCTATTCTGAGAGAAACTGGAAGTTCCAGGTTTTCTACTTTCCATCTCAAACAAAGGCCTAGTCCTTGGCAGCCAAGTGGCCATGTGAGACTTAAGGAGAAATGAAAAGTCATCAGAAAGGATGACTGTGTTGTGGTTTTGTTACTGGAATGTCTTTATTCAATGAGTCCTTGATCTTGAGGATTTGAGAATTGAGCCCATGGGCCACAGATCAGTGATAGAATGGGATTTTATTGGATGAAGGGGCATGCAGAGGAAGTGGAGAGTGCCAGAGGGAGAGGCCAAAGTCAGAGGTCTCCTGCATGGATCCTTTGTCTGGGGGTAAATAATTGGCCCTAAGAGATATTTTGGCAAATGCATGGTAGATGGAAAAAATACCGTTACAAGCTGAATGAGCATTTTAACAAATAAATAAATGCAGTCCCTCCCTCTGGGCGAAGTTATTAGCTCTTTGAAGTTTTTGTCTAGGGAGGGGATCAGGGTGTGTTCTCCCTACTCAGGGTGAAGCCATCCAAAACTTTTCAGGCTGTTTTGTTAATGAGCTTGCTAGAGCTCAGAGGGTATGCCCAGCAGGATACAGCATGTTCATGCCTAGAGCTGGGAGTCTGATTTCTGAATTCACCTGAGCCAGACAAAGGGGGGTTCTCTGTCTAGCCCTGAGTGGGAAAATTTTATATTAATGCTATGTTACAAAAAAGTCTCTCATTTGTAAAATGTAATAATTTTACATTATTACATTTGTAAATTAAATTGTTTGGGAAACTGAGTCTTTGTTAAAGTATAAGATTATTGCCTTTTAAACCTTCTAATTATAAGTCTAGCCAAGTGAATAATTACATCATAGAAAACTGTGATCCTGTTTTGTGAAAAGTGGGTTTTTGAGAGTGAGAGTAATTATATAGAAAGGAAAATGGCATTGCATAAGAAAAAGATCTTGTGTGGTAAATTTTGTCCTGAAACAAATGTTTATGCCCAAAAGTGATAGGCAGGGCAATCCAGGAGGTTTATAATATTTGTAGATTGTGCAGGTTAAATGAAGCTAATACAAGGAAATTTGTGAAGAAATTTACATGTGATCCAGTTGACTATGTATTTCCTTTAGAATACTGGTTCTCAACCTTCCTAATGCCGTGGCCTTTTAATATAGTTACTGTGGGTCGTGACCCACATGTTGACAACTGCTGCTTTAGAATCTTTTGGCTTGTCATCTTGCTTGAACAAATGTTTTAAACCTTGATATCTGATAAACCTTCCAAAATCAAAACTCTAAATTTGGTCTTTTTGATATATCAAGACCACTGAAAATCTGAGAAAGACATATTAGGCTTCATTGGTTTGTTAAAAATGTATAAGAAACATTATTACATATGAAATGGTTAATTTTGTGCAGATGATGTTCATTTGTATTTTCCAATATTATAAAATATTGGTCTGTCTTAGTGTAGATTGTCAGTAATAATCTTATTTCAATTCAGACAGTATTTTTTAATAACTGCTTGAGTTAAAGAAATACTAGGAGAGGCTGATAAATTCTCTCCAACTCAAATTTACGATGTCTTTGGAAATTAAATACCTTCAGGCTAAAAGCAAACTGCTAGAACTTTAACTAGAAATGTCAAAGGTCCATAAGTATTGCTAATCTAACTTTAAACAGAACAGAAATCAGTTACATGGAATGGGGCTGATTTGTTAGGGTTTTTTTTTTTTTTTTTTTTTTTGGAAACATTGTTGTTCCGGTGTGTGTTCTTTTTTCCAAAAGTCACAAAAGCCATTTTCTGTCTCTTTAGCTATTGTTGAAGCTTTCAACAATATATGTACTTATAAGCAGAATTTAAAACATTTTTTTTTTTAGCTCTTCTTGATTTCTCCAGAATTTGAAAGCCATTTGTAAGTGTTCTTAATTTCTGACAATACAGTTATTTGCATAAGTTCAATAAGAATCTCTTTTGTTCTACCAGATGTAAGGAAGGCACTGGTTATTTTACCATGGCTTTGACAGGAATAGCATTGTCAGAGAAGTTTAAACTGCATTAAGGAATTAAGGTTGTCTTTACAAGGCCAATAAAAAAAGCCCTTTGGAAAAACTGGCCATATACCCATCAATAATGTTTCCTAATCTGTGGTAAGTAAAGAAGGTTGCTTTCTGACAGGTCCTAAAATCTGAATTTGCTTGGGAACCTCAAGAGAAGAGGAATTTACTAAGTGCATATGGATATCTAATGGCACAGATGAAACCTGGGCTTTTGGAAGGCTTTCAAGTCTAACCTGAAATTTTTTATAAAAGGTTTCAGCAAAGCCAATTTAAAAGGGAAGAAAAGCCTAGGTGGCTAATGATTATCTTTGCTGCAATTTATGCAAATAATCAGACCTGAACTACTGAAGGTACAGTTTATTTTGGCAACTAAATTAGTTCTGCTATACTTTGTCTTTAGCAAAGAGAGAAATTAAAGAGAGAAATGGTTCAAAAGAGAAAAAAACTGTGACCCACCTGTATTAGATTCCAGTCTTGTCTGCAATAGCATCTCATAAACTGAGACATAGCTGTTTTTCTAAACTGATCTGTTCCATGAAATTAGGAGACTGGGCAAAAAATATTGAATTTTTTTGATATAGAATATTACTGTCACCCTTGGTACAATGCTATGGTGTCACAGCTCACAGCAACCTCAAACTCTTGGGCTTAAGCAATTCTTGGGCAAAGAATATAAAATTATATCTAGTAGCTATATTTCCTTTGAAACTTTAAGGCTCAGCGAAGGTCACATGTTGGCTACACTGCAAATTTTTGTGCTGTATTAAATGTCATAGACACAGCAGATACTCCAGGAAAATTAGAACCTGAATGAGAATTTCCCAGTATATGATGTGAGTGTAACACAACCACATAAGTGGCCCCACACTCAACTGATGTTCACAAATATTAACTTAAAGTTTCCAGAACTTTGTATCAGTTCTCTAGAAACTTTTAAAACTAGGTATTATCTTAAGAACCATACTAAGTGTTTAAGTAGAAATACTCATGCTTTCATTGTGTAAACTTTAGCTTTGAAATCCCGACCTTGTAGTTGTTTGTAGGTAACTGCCAAAGGGTTTCATTCTCTTACACTGAACCCAATCTTGACTTTGTCCCTGTCAGTATAAGGGAGCTAGAAGGCCACAAACATATGCAAGGTGGCTGAGGTCATGCAGAAGCCAGAAAGACTATGTGAAACATATAGAATTCCAAACAATTGTATGAAGTTACTAAGGAGGGAGAGACTGAATTGAACAGGAAGAAGCCCTAGGAAGAGTAAGAAGAAAGATCTCCACTTGGGTAATTAACCATGTTGCACTTAGTCTTTTGTGTCAGTACATCATTTTTCTCTGAGGGAGCAAGGGGATCAAGTCTAGGTCAAGGATCAGAACCTGGTACCCCTCTAACCAAGGTACAAGGGCTTTTACATCATCATCCTGACCACATCCATGGCAGCAAAGATAGAATAAATCCTTGCTGTTGCTGGAAGTATTTGGGCCAGAGTCACAGAGATAAGACCAGCAGTCATAATGTAGTTAGCAGCAGAGGGCTACAGCTTGCTCAGGCATGTAGCAACCTCAGTTTATTTCTTATAAGCTTATATACTTTAATAATGCAAGGTTCTGCACATACACACATGTACACATTCTAATAATAAAACCAGTTGGCTACAAAGGGTCTTTATGATAAAAGTAGAAAGAAACCACAATGCTTATTGAACTATTCAGCTCCTGGGAGCAGGTGTGACCTTTAACAGACCTACACACTAATTTATCTCGATTCACTCCCCAGGTCCCTTCCAAGAAATTCCAGAGACAGCCAGACTCTGCTTTCAGGGCCTGCCTCCTACATGATTAGCTTTCTAATCACTGTGGAGGGTCTTCAAAGGAACATTCCTTCATATGGACTCTGAGAAAGTTTCTTCAAGCATAAATCAATGGCACTTGAAGTTATCTTGAGGTTACACTTCTCTCTTTTTGTTTATAGTCATGTTATGCATCGTAACAGAAAACATGGCTGGTTGGTGGTCACTCACTTGGTGGGTTTGGCGGGCCTGTCTGCAGACTAAACACAAAATAAAACAAATAATGAACAATATAAGAAGCAATTCTGCAGAAGTTCCAAACAAAATATTCAATTTAGGTAAAGGATTTAACTTTTTTATTCCATTTGAGAATTCTTTTAGTTTAGTATCTCCATTAACATGTTCAAGCTTGTCCTGGAACATGGCATACACTTTTTGCTTTAAGTTAAGAATATCATTAGTTAAATTTTCATGGTTTAACAGATGCTTTTTCACTTTATCCCAAGGGAATTCGGTTGCATTGTAAAGTACAGGAGTGACACAAAATGAAGTTACATTCCAATCACAGAGAAATTTGATTTGTTTTTGCAAACTAGACAATTGATCTCCTAACATTACTGTTTGTTCTAAATCTGAAAGTTTATTATGGATTTCAGTGTCAATTTGTCTCTGAGCTGTCCAAAGTTGCTCAGAATTGTGGTGCCATTCAGCAACAAAGTCCTGAGTATTTATGCTTTCCGTTAAAGCAACTCCTGCCATAGCAGCAGCCACAGTAACAGCAATTATTCCCAAAATTGCTGCAATCAGCATTCCAATGAAACACTTGGTTTTCTTCAGGATATTCTCAGCAAGCATCTGAAGTAGGGATATCGCTGGACACTCTTGCCATGGGCGGGTCAGCTTCACCAGCAGCCACATACATGTTCTTGCTCTTAAAAGATATAAATGCTCTTTGGAAACATCAAACTGAACAGAACTGTTAATGCATAATACATAGTACAGGTTTGCAAAAATTGGATTTCTCCACTGGTTTTGTTCCAATATATAGAACCTTTAAGCCATACAAAAGGCAGCCTTAAACAGGCTTGAACGTTATGGGTTGCCACTTTGGTAAGAGATAAGGTATAGTTTTTATCTTGTTTATTATGATATGATTTTTCTACCCAAGCTTGAATAGGGCAGAGTGCAGCCCCAATTTTCCAGAAATGATTTTGTTTAGGATATTTTGATAGACCAGGAGAAGGAGGAGAAAATCCTTCATCTCTCCACATAATTTGATTGGATATTGTTGTGGAAATAGAAGTATGATTTCCTTTCCATCTTAAAGATTTTAAAGAGTTCTGATAGTGCGTGAAACCCTTGGGGCTCCAATCTATGATGCTTCCATAGGAAGTATTGTCAACTAAGAACGCACTTTTACCTCTACATTTTGTCCAATGTACCCATTCACTTACTTGTGAAAAGCTGTGTATCTGACAAAGAGGTAACTCAGAAGAAGCCAAAGTAGCATTAAATTTTGTTCCTTTAATAGAAAAAGCTACTAAAAGAAACATCTTTTCCTTTAGAGATTTATTGGAATGACGGTCTACACTTGTCCAAACTTGATACTGAAAAGTTAAACAATGGGGCTTACCAATGGGTGGTCCATTGACACCAGTACTGTAATTAAAAAATGTCATTCCTTCCTCATCAGGTTTATTTATTTATTTTATTTTTTTTTATTATAGATAAAAATATGCACCATAGATGTGGCCCAACCCATCACCCTCCCTCCACCCCTCATCAGGTTTTAAAGGACCATGAATGTCATAAGGCCCAGGAAGCCAGCTGGATTCATAAACATAAATTGGAACACTAGGTTCAAACCAACTGACTCCCCTCAGTAGAGAAGGATTTAGGATTTATGTCCAATATTCATATGATTGGGTACTTACCTGTGTAGTAAGAAGAGCTATCATTGCCCAAAAATGATTAGGAGAATTCATTTGTTGGTTGGTTCGGGCAATCATATCTTCCACTTGATTGTAGAATTTCTTCACCTGTCCCCATGTTAAGTTGTTGGCTTCCTTGGTGCAAAGAAAAGTCATTTATTGTTTCTTCCAGGACACATTCAGGCTCATCCAGGCAAAGGGTCTCGTTAGAGTTTGAGGGTCGGTGTCCTGTGGATGAGGTCTCTTTGAGGCCATGATAAAGCTTTAAGGATTTGTCAGGTACCCACAAATTAGAATTTCCTGTGGAGCTATAAGCATAACCTCTTCCCCATCGAATGACATTTCCACTTATCAGTCTGAGTGTCTTTGTAAAACACAGGTTGGTTTAAAGGGGTAGAAATAACTTTAACCCAGTGCTTGTGAGCTGAAGTTTCATTATCATCATTCATATTTTAAAAATTTAAAGTAAATAAGGCAGAATGTAATCTATTCCTGGGGATGATGTTATACTGTTCACCCCCTTTCCTTTGCTTTAGAAGTATGTTTTTAAGTGTTCCATTTTGTCTTTAATTATAGCTTTTCTGGTGCTATTGCCTGGGATACCTATCACATGTTTTATGTTATGTAGTTGAAAAAAGGCTTTGCATTTTTTGGAAAGATGTGCTGAGCCATTATAAGTTTTAATTGAGGCTGGTTTTCCCATTACTGAAAAAGCTTTCAATAAATGGGAAATAATAGCATCTACCTTTTTCAATGTAAAGGCAGATGTCCAGGAAAAATGAGAATAAGTATCAAAAGAATGATGGATGTATTTAAGCTGCCCAAATTTAGGAAATTGAGTAACATCCATTTGTCATAATTGATTAGATTGGAGGCCTCTTTAATACCAAAGGGTAAAGGTGGCATTATTAAAGGTTGACAAGTGGGACAAGAGCAAACAATCACTCATGCTGTATGCCTTAAAATATCATGTCTTCTTTTTAAAGCTTGAGCATTAGTATGATGTATAGTATGCTCATGTTGAGCTGATAAAACCGACCCTATTAATTGGTCAACTCCTTGATTTTCCATGGAGATGGGTCTGATGGGTTAGAATGAGCTTGAACATGAGTAATATAAATAGGAAAAATTCTATTTCTAATCAATTACTGAAGAGATGAAAATAGTAAAGTAAGTTCTTCAGTATTAGTAGGTAAAGTAAGTTTCAATATTTTGCACTATATGGGTGGAGTACAAAGTATCACTCATAATGTTCAAAGTTTGATTAGGGTAATCTGTTAATAATAGAACAATAGGGAAGTGCCTGTGGCTCAAAGGGGTAAGGCGCCAGCCACATATGCTGAAGGTGGTGGGTTCAAACCCAGCCCCAGCCAGAAATTGCAAAAAACAAACAAACAAAAAAAACAATAGCAAATAATTCTGCTTTTTGTATAGGTGAATAAGGAGATTGTTGTATCTTATGAGAATGAGGGCCTAAATATCCAGACATTCCCATCTTATTTGTATCTGTATAAAATGCTTCTGAATTTGGGATTCATTCTAATTTTACCACTTTAGGTGAAGTCCAGGAAATATTTTTAAGCAACTGAATTCTCTTATCTGGGGGGAAATGATTATCTATTATTCCAACATAATCAGATAAAGCAATTTGCCATTCTGTGTTTAACATAAATAAATTAGAAATGTGGGTATTTGTTAAGGGAACAACACTTTTCTCAGGATTTCTCCCTACTAATTGTCTTAAACGTTGCCTTCCTTTTAAAATTATAAAGGCCATTTTGTGAATACAAATTTCCATCTTTTTAGATGTCTTATTAGGTAGAAAATACCATTCAACAAAAGATGTTTTTTGCACAATCAATCATGTAGGAGAGTGCATCGATGGAACACATAAATATAGAAATTGTTATTTTGAGAGAATTGATTTAATGGGCATCTTGAATATGTTCTTCAATTTATTGTAATTCCTTTTTAGCCTCAGGAGTAAGTTGTCTAGGGCTATTTAAATTGGAATCTCCTTCTAGGATAGCAAATAAATTTTTAAGTGTATAAGTAGGAATTCCCAAAGTTGGCCTTATTCAATTAATATCACCTAATGGTTTTTGGAAATTATTTAAAGTGCGAAGAGAATCTCTTCTAATTTGAACTTTCTGAGGAATGATATTTTGAGCAGTTATATGATATCCCAAATCCCACGGCACTCTACCAAGGGTGACAAAATGAGACTCTGTCTCAAAAAAACAAAAAAAGAGAGATTATTTAACATCTTCCTTTCCAATATGAATGCCCTTTATTTAAAAAGCTTTATTTATTTATTTTTTTTGAAACAGGGTTCTACTCTGTTACCCAGGATGGAGTGCAATGATGTCTTCATAGCTTACTATAACCTCAAACTCCTGGCCTCAAGTGATACTCCTGCCTCAGCCTCCCAAAGTGTTGGGATTACAAGTAGGAGTCACCACCCCTTGCAAAGAATTTCCCTAAAGGAGAAGAAATTCTGCCTGTGCATAGCATCTTCCTTTCCTCCTTCCTCTGTCCCTCCCTTCCATTTTCCCTCCCTCCCTTCCTTTCTCTTTCTTTCTTTTCTTTTTCTCTACTCCCCTCCCCATAGCAACTTTCCGTCCATTCCTTTTCTTCTCTTTCTTTGACTCCAATTACATGTGTTAGACTACTTGTTAATGTTGCACAAGTCATTGAGGTTCTTTATTTTTATTAAAAAATTTGGGGGGGGGGGGGCTTGGCACAGTGGTTACAGTGCTGGTCACATACACCAAACCCAGCCCAGGTCAGCTAAACAACAATGTCAACTGCAACAAAAAATAGCCAGGCATTGTGGTGGGAGCCTGTAGTCCCAGCTACTTGGGAGGCTGAGGCAAGAGAATCACTGGAACCCAAGAGTTTGAGGTTGCTGTGAGCTGTGACACCACAGAACTCTACCAAGGGCAAAATAATGAGACTCTGTCTCAAAAAAATTTTTTTTCTTTTGGGATAATTGTAGATCCACATTTTTTTGTTTGTTTGTTTGTTTTTTTTGAGACAGAGTTTTACTTTGTCACCCTCGGTAGAGTGCCATGGCATCATAGCTCACAGCAACCTAAAACTCTTAGGCTCCAGCGATTCTCTTGCCGCAGCCTTCCAAGTAGCTGGGACTACAGGTGCCCACCACAACACCCGGCTATTTTTAGAGATAGGTTTCACTCTGGCTGAGGCTAGTCTCAAACCTGTGAACTCAGGCAATCCACCCGCCTCGGCCTCTCAGAGTGTTAGGATTACAGTAAATAATCTCTTTTTGAAAATTTTATGATTTATATGTAAAAAACCCTAAAGAATCCACAAAAAACTAATGGATTCAGCAAAGTAGGCAAAAACAAAGTGAACACATAAAAATTCAGATGCATTTCTATACACTAATAATGGACAATCTGAAAATTATAAAAAATGTCATTTACAATAGCATCAAAAAGAAAAAAAATACTTAGGGTGGGTAGGGCACCAGACACATACACTGGAGCTGGCTGGTTCAAATCCAGCCTGGGCCTGCCAAACAACAATGACAACTGAAAAATAGACGGGCATTGTGGCGGGCACCTGTAGTCCTAGCTACTTGGGAGCTGAGGCAAGAGAATTGCATAACCCCAAGAGTTTAAGATTGCTGTGACACCATGGCACTCTATCGAGGGTGACATAGTGAGACTCTGTCTCAAAAAAAAAAAAAAAAGAAAAGAAAAGAAAAAACTACTTAGGAATGAATCTAGGAGATGAAAGACTTGTACAGTGAAAAGTACAAAATAAAGGCTGGGTTTGGTGGCTCACTCCTGTAATCCTAGCACTCTGGGAGGCCAAGGCAGGTGGATTGCCTGAGCTCATAGGTTTGAGACCAGCCTGAGCCAGAGAGAGACCTCGTCTCTAAAAACAGCCAGGCATTGTAGTGGGTGCCAGTAGTCTCAGCTACTTGGGAGGCTGAGGCAACAGAATCACTTGAACCCAAAAGTTTGAAGTTGTGGTGAGCTATGATCCCACCGCACTCTACCAAGTGTGAGAAAGTGAGACTCTGTCTCAAAAAAAAAAAGAAAACCCTACAAAACATTGCTGAAAAATTTTGGAGACATAAATAAATGGAAACATAGCACATGTTCATGGATTGGAAGAGTTAATATTATTAAAATTTCAATAGTACCCAAAGCAATCTACAAATTCAATGCAATTTCTATCACAATCCTGGTGAATTTTTGCAGAAATAGAAAAAGTTCAGGTCAGGCACAGTGGCTTATGTGTATAATCCTAGCACTCAGAGGGGTTAGGTGGGTGGACCCCTTGAGCTCAGGAGTTCAAGAGACCAGCCTGAGCAAGAGCAGGACTTCATCTCTACTAAAAATAGAAAAAACAAATTTAGCCACGTGTTGTGACTGGTGTCCATAGTCCCAGATACTTTGGAGGCTGAACAGAAAGATCCCTTGAGCCCAGAGTTTGAGTTGCTGTGAGCTAAGCTAACACCACATAGCACTCTAGCCTAGGGCAACAGAGTGAGATGGAAGGAAGGGAGGGAGGGAGGGGAGGGAGGGAGGGAGGGAGGGAGGAAGGAAGGAAGGAAGGAAGGAAGGAAGGAAGGAAGGAAGGAAGGAAGGAAAAGGAAAAGGAAAAGGAAAAGGA
>CAUYPK010131907.1:0-49277 GCA_963574355.1 Loris lydekkerianus
ACAATTTTATGCTAGTCAAATGACATTCTATTTGTTATTTTTTATTTGATTTATTAAGTTAATGGTCTACTTAGAGTTAGAATAGGAAGTAGTGCTTATTTTAATATCAATCATTCTAATTTTTTTTCAATCCCCCCAAACCACGGGCAAAAAAGTTATAAGTTTTCAATAAAAAAAAAAAAAAAAAAAAAAAAAAAAAAATGGTAAGAGCTCAATAAATGTTAAGGCATTATTATTATTCATGTATTTAAAGAGATTACTTACATATTCAAAGGGCTTACTGCTCCAGAGCACAGATCCTACACCAGGGAATATAACTTAAGGTCAGACATTCAATAATTACTTATTGAACACTTGGGTCAGGCACTACGCTATGTGTTAGGGCTACACACCTGATTACACATGGCCCTGAACTCAATCTCAGCCTAGCTGGGAAGCCAAACATGTAAACACAGACTGCATAATGTAGTAGACATATTAAAGGAAGTAACAATAATATATGACAAAACACAAAGGTAAGGGCAGCTAGCCTCACTTTGGAAGATCAGGAAAAGCATCACAGAGTAAGGACCTCTGAGATGGTTCTTGAAGGATAAGCAGGAGCTCATCAGGATAACAGGAGTGAGAGAATTTCAGGCAGACGGAACAGCATGCACAAAGGGAAAGATGCAAGAAAGTGCAGAGTGGGTACAGAGACAACAATCAAAGCTAACAGTCACTGAACACTTCTTAAGTGCCAGCAACTGCACTAGGTGCATCTATGCATCATCTCACCTCATCCTCATTTTTCAATAAGAAAGGTGAGGCTCAGCAAGCTTAAAAAAAAAAAAAAAAAAACTTGCCCAAGGTTTCACAGCTAGTAAATTAGTACAGCAGAATATGCACACACCGGCTTGGCGCCTGTGGCTCAAGCAGCTAAGGCACCAGCCACATACACCTGAGCTGGCGGGTTCAAATCCAGCCCGGGCCTGCCAAACAACAATGACAGCTGCAACCAAAAAATAGCTGAGCGTTGTGGCAGGTGCCTATAGTCCCAGCTACTTGGGAGGCTGAGGCAGGAGAATTTCTTGAGCCCAGGAGCTGCTGTGAGCTGTGATGCCATGGCACTCTACCCAGGGTGATAGCTTGAGGCTCTGTCTCAAAAAAAGAAAAAAAGAATATGCACACATCTACATCCACCTGACTCTAAAGCTGGAGCACTTATCCACTCTGACATGACAGGAGTACAAGGGACAACGGAGGAGAAGCAGGAGAGAGCTCTAGAATGGAATGCATATTACAAAGGGCCTGGAAGGAATGAGCTGCTATCACCCTGTACATAATGAGAGGCCATCACAGGATCTCACACAGGAGACTGGCATCATTAGATCTGAAGTGGAGAAAGACGATTCTAGCCAGGCACAGTGACACGCACCTGTAGTCCCAGATACTCACAAGGCTAAGACAGGGCGATTGCTTGAGACCAGAAGTTCAAGACTGCAGTGAAGAGCCACTGCATTCCCGCCTGTACAACACAGTAAGACACTGTGCCTAATTAAGTAATTAATAAATAATATAAGAGCCTGTAGTCCCAGCTACTTGGGAGACAGAGGCAAGAGAATCCCTTAAGTCCAAGAGTTTGAGGTTGCTGTGAGCTGTGATGTCACAGCACTCTACCAAGGGTGACATAGTGAGACTGTCTCAAAAAATAAAATAAAATAAAATAAAATAAAATAAAATAATAAAATAAAATAAAATAAAATAAAATGGGCGGTGTCTGTGGCTCAGGGAGTAGGGCACTGGCTCCATATACTGAGAGTGGTGAGTTTGAACCTGGCCCCAGCCAAACTGCAACAACAACAACAAAAATAGCCGGCGTTGTGGTAGGTGCCTGTAGTCCCAGCTACTCGGGAGACTGAGGCAAGAGAATCGCCTAAGCTCAAGAGCTGGAGGTTGCTGTGAGCTGTGACGTCACAGCACTCTACCAAGGCTGATAAAGTGAGACTCTGTCTCACAAAAATAAATAAAATAAAATAATAAATAAATAACATAAGAAAAGATGATTCAGACAGCTGTGTAAGAAAGAACGAGTAAGAGGAGAGCAAGAGGCTCGGCACCTGTAGCCCAGTGGTTACGGCACCAGGCACATACACTGGGGCTGACAGGTGTGAACCCAGCCCAGGCCTGCTAAACAATGACAAGTACAACAACAATAAAAAATAGCTGAGCATTGTGGTGGGCATCTGTAGTCCCAGCTACTTGGGAGGCTGAGGCAAGAGAATTAAGCCCAAGAGTTTGGGGTTACTGTGAGCTGTGATGCCACAGCACTCTGGCACTCTTCTACTCTTCTGAGGGCAACATGGTGAGATTCCATCTCAAAAAAAAAGAAAAAAAAGAGGAGGGCAGGAACTGAAGCAGGGAGACCACTTAGGAAGTTATTCTGAAAGCACAGGCCAGAAATGGTGAACTAAGTCAGTAGCTGTGAAAATAGAAATGAAGGGCCAAGATTCTGGGGGAATTAGGAGGCAGAACAGGACTTGATATACCTCACAAGTGAGGGGCAGGGAGGAGGGAAATCAGAGCACTTACCTGTTCACTTTGGCAGCACTACTTTAAGGGGTAGGGAACCTACAGCTTTCTAACTTTAAGATTGTTCTTTTTTAAGCACCAAAGGAGCCAAGAAAAGTTTGATCTTTCTCTGCTGCACCCCTTTTAATAAAAAGACTTGTTCTGTACAATTTGGCTTCAGACAAAAAGCCACACACAGTCAAGGATCCAGAAGGCTGCCCGGCCGGTGGCTCGCGCCTGTAATCCCAGCACTCTGGGAGACCAAGGCGGGGGTCACCTAAGGTCATGAGTGAGAGACCAGCCTGAGCTAGAGCAAGACCCCATCTCTGAAAAAGCAGCTGGGTGTTGTGGTGGGCCCCAGTAGTACCAGCTACTTGGGAGGCTGAGGCAAGAGAATGGCTTGAGCCCAAGACTTTGCAGTTGCTGTGAGCTGTGATGCCATGGCACTAGTTCGGGACAAAAAAGTGAGACTTTGTCTCAAAAAAAAAAAAAAGGATCCAGGAGGCTACATGTTCTCCATCCCGCATTCAGCAAATGTTTTCTGTATATATGAGATTAATAAATTTCACGGGTAGACCAGGCCGAGTGAGTGAATGGTTAAGTCCTTCACTGAGATAGGAAATACCAGAGGAGGCATAGACCTGGGGGAGCAAGGAAGGTTGCAGGTCTGAGCTAGGAAAGAAGTCTGGCTGAAAAGTATCTTGGGAAATCACTACTGACTAGATGTTAACTGAAACTTGGGGTGAAACACCTGAACATGAAGTGTGCTGAGCATAAAGGCCTGCAAAGGACTAAATTGGGAGCATTAGGAGAGAGAAGGTCCTATATGCCAAGGGAAGTGAGCGGTTCCAGATAGGGAGATGTGAGAAAAGTAAAAAACGAAAAACTTTCCAAGATCCTCAGCGACCAAAAAATGACATAGTATTGAGCTAGCCCCAGATTCGGACATGGGGGCAGCTTCCCACACGAGGACGTTCAAGCAAGGATCTGAAGGCCGGACCTTGCACGCTATGAACCGGACAAGAACACCAGCCCCCTGCGAGTTCGCGGGCGTCCAGCGCCCCCGCTCCCGCGCCCCGGCTCGCCGCGCACTCACCGCCAGGCCCCTAGCCCAGCGCCCCCGCCGCCCACTCCGGAGCAGGGCGAGGTGACATTACACACAGAGGCACCCTCGTCCCGCAGCTCCTTTTCACTTTTTCCCTCGTTCCCGCCCACACTGGTGCACATCCAGCTCTTGGGCACACAAGTGTGCCTCAGCTCCCCCCGCAACCCTTCTCTCCGCCACCAGACTACCCCCTGGAAGTCCTCACCTATCCGCTACCCCGGGAGGTTCTGGGCGACGGTTCCGGGGTCTGCGCAGCCTTCCCAGCACCACCCCGGCACCCCGCTTCCAGGGACGCCGGGGTGTTGCCCTGCTGCGGCCAACAACCACTTCCGGAAAGGGTATAAACCTAGCAACCGAGAGTCCCACCTCTACCCGCAGCCGATAGGTCACTGGGTGAGAGCTTTGGCATTGGATTGGTTCGAGGCCCCGTCAGGTCACGCAGGAGCCATGCATTTTTTTTTCCCGTTGCACGATGGGAAGTGTAGTTTAAGGTAGTTGATAGTTGTCCCTAGGGTTTTAAAATGAGCCCTCAATTTAAAAATAGCCGGGCAATGGCCGGGCGTTGTGGCTCAGGCTTGTAGTCCCAGCGCTGTGGGAGGCTGAGGCGGGTGGATTGCCAGAGCTCAGAGGTTCGAGACCAGTATGAACAGAAATGAGCCAGAGTAAGACCCCGTCTCTACTAACATCAAAAACAGCCTGCAACGCCAGAGGAAGAAGAAAATGAACAACAAAAAAGAGTACTTCAAACAAAGAAGAATGTACAAGCATGTTGAAATTAAAAATTAAAAAAAAATTAAAAAAAATAGCCGGGCGTTGTGGCCAGCATTGAGTCCTAGCTACCCTGGAGGCTGAGGCAAGAGAATCATTTGAGCCCAAGAATTTGAGGTTGCTGTGAGCTAGAAGCCACACACTCTACTGAGGGTGACAAAGTGAGACTCTGTCTCAAACAAACAAACAAACAAACAACAAAAAAAAACAAATAGATACACGTATAAGGACAATTTCTTCCAGGAGTAGAGAAGGACCAATTCGTAGTATTTATTGTGATGGCAATTATCCAAAGTAATCTATTGATCACCATTTTTCAGTAATGTGATTAACATCAAGTGAATAATACAGTGATTGTCAATAATCAACCCATTAAGCCTATAATAAACAAAAGAAATGCAAAAGTGAAGACCATCTCATCCCCCCCCCCCAAAAAAAAACTGGCTGTCCTGCGCTCCAATTAAATCAATAAGCATGTCCAGGCATTGTGGCTCTCGCCTGTAATCCTAGCACTCTGAAAGGCCAAGGCAAGTGGATTGCTTGAGCTCAGGAGTTCAAGATCAGCCTGAGCAACAGCAAGACTCTACTAAATATAGAAAAATTAGGCGGGCATCATGGCTGGAGCTTGTAGTCCTGCTACCCAGGAAGCTGAGGCAAATAGATTGCCTGAGCCCAAGAGTTTGAGGTTGCAGTAAGCTATGATGATGCCATGGCACTCTACCCAGGGCAAGAGAGTGAGACTGTCTCCAGAAAACAAAAATAATAATAAGCACCTGAACAAAAGTTAGACTTCATTTTCCACTATCCATCTTTTCACCAGACACAAGTTTGTATGTCTGCAAGAAGACAATAGTAATGCTGTACTAATTATTTCAAAGGATGTGTTGAAGAAGAAAAAAAGTGACACAATATATAGCCCCTCCACACACTGGCAGAAAGGTTACTGCTAATAAGAGTTGCTTTACATGGAAGGCAAATCTTCCTTTCTCTCATGTCACCACCCTCCTTGAGAAGTTAAGAGGGACAAAGACAGCTCTAGCTATAACATCAGTGGGAAAACTGGAAAACAGAAAAGTGAATATATTGTTAATTGAAAAGGAGAATAGTGAGGCCAAGGACCTTGAGCCTCTCCTGACAGATTCTAGAGGCATAGCTGACTCATACTAACTCCTGAGATTAGTCCCCACACTACTCAGAGCCTGATCACAGAACAAGGAACTTAGATTGTTGACCCTGTATATCCCAAGCCAGGTATCCAGAACATACTCCTTGTGAAAGTTGTCAGAACAAATGGAGCCACTTTTGTTAAAACCCTGACTAATGGAACCAAGGAAGGCCGTGAAGGAGGGTTCTCATGCATGAATGCTTAATGGCAAGAACCATCACAATCTTAGCACTTTGGGAGATCAAAGTGGATCTCTTGAGGCCAGGTGTTCAAGACCAGCTTGCACAACATCACAAGATCTTATTTCTACAAAAAAAATTAAAATTAGCCATGGATGGTGGTGTATACCTGTAGTCCTACCTACCAGGAGGATTGCTTGAGCCCAGGAGTTCAATGTTGCACAGAGCTATGATCAAGCCACTTCACTGCAGCCTGGGCAATGGAGCAAGATCTTGTCTCTAAAGAAATAAGGCTGGGAGAGGTGGCTTAAATTAAACCTGTAATCCCAGCACTTTGAGTGGCCAAAGTGAAAAGATTGCTTAAGCCCCGGCTCAAGATTAGCCTGAGCAACACAGTCAAACCACATCTCTGTGAACAAAAAAATTAAAGTCCTAACTACTAAGGAGGCATCCTGCTGCCTAGGAGTTCAAGCCTGCAGTGAGCTATGATCAGACCACTGCACTCCAGCTTAGGTGACAGCAAAACTCTGTCTCTAAAAATAAATAAATAGGGCCAGCACCTGTAGCCCAGTGGTTACAGCGCCAGCTACGTACACTGAGGCTGGCAGGTTCAAATCCAGCCCAGGCCAGCTAAACAATAACTGCAACAAAAAATAGCCAGGCATTGTGGCAGGCACCTGTGGTCCCAGCTACTTAGGAGGCTGAGGCAGGAGAATCTCTTAAGCCTAAGAGTTTGAGGTTGCTATGAGGTGTGGTGCCATGGCACTCTACCAAGGGCAACATAGTGAGACTCTGTCTCAAAAAATATGTAAAATAAAAATTTAAGGCTGGGCACCCGTAGGTCAGTGGTTAGGGCACTAACACAACAACAACTAAACAATAACAACAACAACAACAACAACAACAACAAAAATAAACGGGCATTGTGGTGGGTGCCTATAGTCCCAGCTGCTTGGGAGGCTGAGACAAGACAATTGCTTAAGCCCAAGAGTTTGAGGTTGCTGTGAGCTGTGATGCCACAACACTCTACTGAGGGTAACATAATGAGACTGTCTCAAAAAAAAAAATAATAATAATAATCTGTAGACTCGGTTCTTATATCTAAGAATTTGCAATCAATTTGGTTGATTTTAATTGCCAACGTCAGTGTTTTTAGTAAATTTATTTCAGGTTAATTTGAGGATACAAATAACCAGGTCAAAATATTTGATTTTGTTAGGTAGAGTCCCTCTTGTGGTCATGCTCCACACACAAAAGTGCGCCAAAGACCCCCACCCCATGCCCTTTCCGTGAGAGCACCCAGACCCCGTTCGCCAACATTTTTAACTTTTGTCTTTTAGTATGAGTTCCTATCTCTCTCTTGGGAAGAGCTAATAAAGTAAGAGATACTATAGGATTAATGGGATTATCCACGCACAGATACACAATTTGCATTTTATCAGGTTTCCCCATAGGTTTGTACTCAGAAATACAAACCAATTTATAAAATGCCCTTAGGCAACGTAATTAAGAAAATAAGTCTTGCGAGAGAGGAGGAATAATCAAAATGATACACTAATTGATTTACCGGTAGTATACCAAATGAATAGAGAGAATTTCAGAGAGAATTTCACTCATTATGGGTCATCTTCCACAGTCAGGGATGAACCTTTAAAGGTGATTTTTCACAGATGGAGAGGAATTGATGACAAAATTTTTCACGGCACATAGGTCAGAAACTCCATTGTTAGAGCTGTTTCTTACAACTCAAAACTCAACAGAAAAAACAAAAAACAAAACCTGATTTTAAAATTGGCAAAAGATCATTTCTTAATAGAAGATGTTTCAATAAACAGGTACATGGAAAAACATGTTCAACATCAAGTGTCTCATGCCTATAATCGTAGCAATCTAGGAGGTGGGTGGATGGCTTGAGTTCTGGAGTTTGAGACTAGCCTGAGCAAGAGCAAGACCCTGTCTCTACTAACAATAGAAAAACTAGCCAGCCATAGTGGACAGACTCTTGTAGTTCCAGCTACTCAGGGAGGCTAAGGCAAGAGAATCACTTGAACTCAGGAATTTGAGGTTGCTGTGAGCTCCAGGGCACTCGATCCAGGGAAACACAGTGAAACACAGTCTCAAAAAAATAAAAAACAAAATAAATAAATAATAAAAATGTTCAACATCAGGCAGTGCCTGTGGCTCAAAGGGGTAGGGCACCGGCCCCATATGCCGGAGGTGGCAGGTTCAAACCCAGCCCTGGCCAAAAACTGCAAAAAAAAAAAAAAAAAAAAAAAAAAGTTCAATATCACCAATAATCAGAGAAATGCAAATCAAAATCATTATGAGAAGCCACCTCACTCCACTTAGAATGACTATAATAAAAACAAACAAAAAAAACTGGATGGTGCCTGTGAGTCAGTGGGTAGCGCACCAGCCCCATATACCAAGGGTGGCAGGTTCGAACCCAGCCCTGGCCAAACTGCAACAAAAAAGTAGCTGGGCACTGTGGCAGGCGCCTGTAGTCTCAGCTACTCAGAAGGCTGAGGCAAGAGAGTTGCCTAAGCCCAGGACCTGGAGGATAAAAAAACAACAACCAAAAAAGTAAGTGTGGTGCGTATGTAGAGAAAAGGGAACTTTTATGCACTGTTGATAGGATTGTAAATTACTACAACCACAATGGAAAACTGTACAGCATTTCCTCAAAAAACTAAAAGTAGAACTACCATATAATTTAGCAATCCCACTACTGGGTATACAAGAGTTTGACAATTAAATTCACAAATTCATACTAGAAAAAGTGCTGCATACCTCACTCATGATGATCACCATGATCGCCTTCAATGGACTTCCCTTGGGCAGCTATGCACAGACATCAGTGTCTAGTCCACTCTGCAAAGCAATTTGGAATGGCCAGGCATTGTGGCAGGTGCCTGTAGTCCCAGCTGCTTGGGAGGCTGAGGCAAGAGTATTGCTTAAGCCCAAAAGCTTGAGCTTGCTGTAAGCTGTGATGCCACAGCACTCTACTGAGGGTGACATAGTAAGACTCTGTCTCAAAAAAAAGCAATTTGGGAACTCTTTTCCTAGAATGCCCATCAGAGCTTTCACTATACAAGGTCTGACAACTAAGTTCTCAAACTTGCCACAAAGCACTCACATTAGCAGTACTGTACAACAACTGTGTAAAGTTTCATAACCTTGGTATATCAATGTGTCACGGCTGTGTTCATGTTTATGTACAGCAATGTCTTTTGAATGGCATTCATTATTGTTTTTATTTTTTTATTTTATTTTTTTAGAGACAGAGTCTCACTTTATTGCCCTTGGTAGAGTGCCATAGCATCACAGCTCACAGCAACCTCCAACTCCTGGGCTTAGGTGATTCTCTTGCCTCAGCCTGCTGAGAAGCTGGGACTACAGGTGCCTGCCACAATGCCTGGCAGTTTTTAGAGATGAGGTCTTGCTCTGACTCAGGCTGGTCTTAAACCTGTGAGCTCAGGCAATCCACCCACCTTGGCCTTCCAGAATGCTAGAATTACAGGCATGACCTACCACACCCAGCCATATTTTTTAGGGCAGAGCCTGTGGCTCAGTGAGTAGGGCACCGGCCCCATATACCGAGGGTAGTGGGTTCAAACCTGGCCCCGGCCAAACTGCAACAAAAAAAATAGCCGGGGGTTGTGGGGGGTGCCTGTAGTCCCAGCTTCTCAGGAGGCTGAAGTAAGAGAATCACCTAAGCCCAAGAGCTAGAGCTTGCTGTAAGCTGTGATGCCACAGCACTCTATCCAGGGCAACAAAGTGAGACTCTGTCTCTAAAAAAAAAAAAAAAAAAAAACAATATATTTTTTAAAGGAGTTGACGCCACAAAAGCCGAGAGTAGAACAGTAGTTATCAGAGGCTGGGGAAGGGAAAGGATGGGAGAGTTTGGGCAATAAGCACACATTTACAATTAATAGAAGGAATAGGTTCTGGTGCTCTGTTACATAGTAGGGTGACAATAATTAAAAGTAAGACATGTTAGTATAGACAGAGTCTCACTCTTGGCTCAGGCTGGTCTCAAACTCCTGAGCTCAAGAGATCGTCCCACCTCAGCTTCCCAGAGTGCAAGGATTACAGGCCTGAGCCATAATCTCCCTTTCTTAAAGTCAACTGGAACATATAACCTAATCTAATCACAAGAGTGTATCTCACCACGTTCATAGTCCCACAGGATGTGCACACCAGAGGGCAAAAATCTGAGAGACACATTAGACTTCCGCCCACCAAAGTCCGAGAATAATAATTGCATTATTTCATATTTTTTAGATTTTTGTTAAAGTTTATTCAAACTAATGATATGACTAATGATATGATCCCTCTTGGAATTCTTTTAATTTTAATTTTATTTTATTTAAATAGGTTTAGGGGGTGGGCAGCACCTGTTGCTCAGTGAGTGGGGCGCCTGGCTCCATATACGGAGGGTGACGGGTTTGAATGTAAGCTCCGTAGAGACAGAGATTTTTGCCTATTTCATATTGTTCTACCACCCCCAGTGCCTAAAAAGTGCTTAGACTGTAGCAGACACTCAACATACATTTGCTGAATGAATGATACAGAAGAAATTATTGAGGGTATTTTGGGTCCAATTTTCCAGATTATTTATTCTTGTGCAGATGAATTTACATGATGATGTACATAAGTCTACATCCAGCAAGTAATTCGGTTCTGGGTTATCCGAGTCCTTTTCTAGACTTTCTGCAATTTTACATCCATTGAGTAATCTGGTTCTGGGTTATCCGAGTCCTCACCTTGACTTTCTTCGAATCTACATTCATTGAGTAATCTGGTTCAGGGTTATCCGAGTCCTCACCTTGACTTTCTACAATTCTACATCCATGGAGTAATTCGATTCTTGGTTATCCGAGTCCTCACCTCAACTTTTTGCAATTCTACATCCATTCAGCAATCCTGTTCTGGATTGTCTGAGTCCTCGCCTCGACTTTCTCCAAATCTACATCCAGTGAGTAATCCGGTTCTAGGTTATCCGAGTCCTCACCTCGACTTTCTGCAAATCTACATTCGTTGAGTAATTTGATTATTGGTTATCCGAGTCATCACTTCAACTTTCTGCATTTCTACATCCATTGAGTATTACAATTCTGGTTTTTCTGAGTCCTCACCTCAACATTCTGTAATTCTACATCCATTAAGTAATCCAGTTATGGGTTATTCGAATCCTCTACTAAACTTTCTGCAATTCTTCATTCATCGAGTAATCCGGCTCAGAGTTATCCGAGTCCTCACCTCGACTTTTTGCAATTCTACATCTATCAAGTAATCTGGTTCAGGGTTATCCAAGTCCTCACCTCGAATTTCAACAAGTCAACATCCATGCGTAATCTGGTTATAAGTTATCTGAGTCCTCACCTTGACGTTCTGCAATTCTACATCCATTGAGTAATCCAATTCTGGGTTATCCAAGCCCTCACCTCAACTTTCTGTAATTCTACATCCATTGAGTAATCTGATTCTTGGTTATTTGAGTCCTCACCTCAACTTTCTGCAATTCTACCTCCATTGAGTAATCCGGTTCTTGGTCGTCCGAGTCCTTGCCTCGACTTTCTTCTAATCTACATCCAGCGAGTAATCCGGTTCTGGGTTATCCAAGTCCTCACCTCGACTTTCTGCCATTGTACTTCCATTAAGTAATCTGGCTCTGGGTTAGCTGAGTCCTCACCTTGAGTTTCTGCAGTTCTAAATCCATCAGTAATCCAGTGTTGGGTTATCTGAGTTCTCACCTCGATTTCTGCAATTCTACATCAATCGAGTAATCCGGATCAGGGTTATCTGAGTCCTCACCTCGTTTTCTGCAATTCTACATCCATTAAGTAATCCGGTTCTGGATTGTCCGAGTCCTCTCCTTGACTTTCTCCAAATCTACATCCAGCGAGTAATCCGGTTCTGGGTTATCTGAATCCTCACCGCAACCTTCTGCAATTCTACATCCATTGAGTAATCCAGTTCTGGGTTATCTGAGTCCTCAACTCGACTTTCTGCAATTCTTCATCCATCGAGTAATCCGGTTCAGAGTTATCCGAGTTTTCACCTCCACTTTTTGCAATTCTACATCTATCATGTAATATGGTTCAGTGTTATCCGAGCCCTCACCTCAACTTTCTGCAATTCTACATCCATCGAGTAATCCAATTGTGGGTTATCCGAGTCCTCACATCAACTTTCGGTAATTCTACATCCATTGAGCAATCCGGATCTGGGTTGTCCGATTCCTCGCCTCGACTTTCTGCAATTCTACATCCATTCAGTAATCCAATGCTTGGTTATCCAAGTCCACACCTCAACTTTCTGCAATGCTACATACATTGAGTAATTCGATTCTTGGTTATCCAAGTCCTCACCTCAACTTTCTGAAATTCTACATCCATCGAGTAATCCAATTAAGGGTTTTCCGAGTCCTCATCTCAACTTTCTGCAATTCTTCATCCATCGAGTAATCCGGTTCAGAGTTGAGTCCTCATCTCTACTTTTTGCCTTTCTACATCTATGAAGTAATTTCGTTCAGGGTTATCTGAGTCCTCACCTCGAGTTTCAACAATTCTACATCCATGCGTACCTGGTTCTGGGTTATCCGAGCCCTCACCTTGACTTTCTGAAATTCTACATTCATTGAGTAGTATGATTCTAGGTTATCCGAGTCCTCACCTCAACTTTCTGTAATTCTACATCCATTCAGTAATCTGGTTATGGGTTATCCAAGTTCTGAACTCAACTTTCTGCAATTCTATATCTATCATTTAGGTCAGTTCAGGGTTATCCGAGTCCTCATTTCGAGTTTCTACAAATCTAAATCCATCAGTAATTCTGTACAGGGTAATTCAAGTCCTCACCTCGAGATTTTACAATTCTATCTCCATCAGTAATCCGGTTCTGGGTTATCCGAGCCTCACCTCAACTTTCTACGATTCTACATCATTCGTGTAATCTGGATCAGAGTTACCCGAGTCCTCAGTTCAACTTTCTGCAATTCTACATCTAGCAAGTAGTCTGGTTCATGGTTATCCGAGTCCTCACCTCGAGTTTAAGCAATTTTGCATCCATGCGTAATTCAGTCCTGGTTTATCCGCGTCCTCACCCCAACTTTCTGGAATTCTATATCCATTGAGTAATCAGGTTCTTGGTTATCTGTGTCCTTACCTTGACTTTCTGCAATTCTACATCCTTTGAGTAATTAAAATCTGGGTTATCTGAGTCCTCAACTCAACTTTCTGCAATTCTACATCCATTGAGTAATCCGGTTCTGGGTTATCTGAGTCCTCAACACAACTTTCTACAATTCTTCATCCATTGAGAAATCCGGTTCAGAGTTATCCAAATCCTCACCTCTACTTTCTGCAATTCTACATCTATCTTGTAATTTGGTTCAAGGTTATTCGAGTCCTCACCTCGAGTTTCAACAATTGTACATCCATGCATAATCTGGTTCTGGGTTATCCGAGTCCTAACCTCGACTTTCTGCAATTGTACATGCATTGAATAATTCAGTTCTGGTTTATCTGAGTCCTTACCTCGACTTTCTGCAATTCTATATCCATCAGTAATCCTGTTTTGGGTTATCCGAGTCTTCACCTCGAATTTCAAAAATTATATCTCCATCAGTAATCCAGTTGTCTGTTTTCCAAGTCCTCAAGTCAACTTTCTGCAATTTTACATCTATCAAGTAATCCAGATTAGAATTATCTGAGTCCTCATCTCGATTCTCTGCATTTCTACATCCAATGAGTAATCCTGTTCTGGGTTATTTGAGTCCTCACCTCAACTTTCTGCAATTGTACATTCATTGAGTAAATTGGTTCTGTGTTATCCAAGTCCTCACCTCTACTTTTTGCAATTCTACATGTATCACGTAATTTGGTTCAGGGTTATCTGGGTCCTCACCTCGAGTTTCAACAATTCTACATCCATGGGTAATCCGGTTCTGGGTTATCCGAGCCCTCACCTTGACTTTCTGCAATTCTACATCCATTGAGTAATACTGTTCTGGGTTATCCCAGTCCTCACCTCCAGTTACTGCAATTCTAAATCCATCAGCAATTTGGTTTTGTTTATCCAAGTCCTCACCTCTACTTTCTTCTATTATACCTCCATCAGTAATCTGGTTCTGGGTTATCCAAGTCCTCACCTTGACTTTCTGCAATTCAACATCAATTGAGTAATCTGGATCATTGTTATCCGAGTCCTCGCCTTGAATTTCTGCAATTCTACATCCATTGAGTAATCCAGGTTTGGGATATCCAAGTCCTTGCCTCGACTTTCTCCAAATCTACATTTAGCGAGTAATCCGGTTCTGGGGTATTCACGGACTCAGCTCAAGTTTCTACAATTCTACCTTAATCAGTAATCCAGTTCTGGGTAACCCAAGTCCTCGCCTCGACTATCATCAATTCTACATCAATCGAGTAATCCAGATCAGGATTATCCACGTCCTCATCTGAACTTTCTGCAATTCTACACCCATTGAATTATTCGGTTCTGGCTTCTGGGTTATTTGAGTCCTCACCTCAACTTTCTGCAATTGTACATCAACTGAGTAATCCGGTTCTGGGTTACCCACGTCCTCACCTCGAGTTTTTGCAACTCTAAATAAATCAATAATCAGGTTCAGGGTTATCCGAGTCCTCACATAACTTTCTACAATTATACCAGCATCAGTAGTCTGGTTCTCGGTTATCCGAGTCCTCACCTCGAATTTCTGCGATTCTACATCCATTGAGAAATCCAATTCTAGGTTATTTGAATCTTCACCTCAACTTTCTCCATATCTACATCCAGCGAGTAATCTGGTTCTGGGCTATCCGAGTCCTCACCTCAAGTTTCTGCAATTGTACATCCATTGTGTAATCCGATTCTGGGTTATTCGAGTCCTCAACTCAAATTTCAGCAATTCTACATTCATTGAGTTATCCGGTTCTGGGCTATCCAAGTCCTAAACTCGACTTTCTCCAAATCTACATCCAGTGCGTAATCCTCTTGTTGTTTATACAAGTCCTCGCCTTGAATTTCTCCAAATCTGCATCCATTGAGTAATCTGGTTCTGGGTTATCTGAGTCCTCATTTCGACTTTCTGCGATTCCACATCCAACGAGTAATCCACTTCACGGTTGAGTCCTCACCTCAACTTTCTGCAATTTTACATACATTGAGTAATACGGTTCTTGGTTATCATATTCCTTTTCTCAACTTTCTCCAAATCTACATCCAGCGAATAATCCGATTCTGGGTTATCCGAGACCTCACCTCGAGTATCTAAAATTCTACTTCCATCAGTAATCTGGTTCTGGGTTATCCGAGTCCTCACCTTTACACTCTGCGATTCTACACTAATCGAATAATCCAGATCAGGGTTATCCGAGTCCTCATCTTGACGTTCTGCAACTCTACATACATTGAGTAATTCGGTTTGGGTTGTCCGAGCCCTCACCTCAACTTTCTGCAATTGTACATCAATTGAGTAATTCGGTTCTGGGTTATCCAAGTCCTCACCTCAAGTTTCAGCAATTCTAAATTTATCAGTAATCCAGTTCTGGGTTATCCGAGTCCTCACCTCAACTTTCTACAATTATACCTCCATCAGTAATCAGATTCTGGGTTATCCGAATCCTCACTTCGACTTTCTGCGTTTCTACATCAATCGTGTAATTTGGATCAGGGTTAAGTCCTCACCTCGACTCTCTGCAATTCTACATCCAGCAAGTAATCTGGTTCTGGGTTATCCAAGTCCTCACCTCTACACTCTGCAATTGTACATTCAATGTTTAATCCTATTCTGGAATGTTCGAGTCCTAAACTCAACTTTCTGCCTTTCTACATCCATTGAGTTATCCAGTTCTGTGTTATCCAAGTCCTCAACTCTACTTTCTCCAAATCTACCTGCAGCGAGTAATCCGGTTCTGGGTAATCGGAGTCCTCACCTCGACTTTCTGCAATTCTACACCTATTAATAATCCACTTCTGGGTTATCCGAATCCTCACATCAACTTTGCAATTCTACATTTATTGAGTAATCCGGTTCAGGGTTTTTTGAGTCCTCACCTTGAGTTTCTACAATTCTAACTCCATGATAAATCTGGTTCTTTGTTTATCCGAGTCCTCACCTCAACACTCTGCAATTCTACATCCATTGAATAATCCAGCTCAGGGTTAACCGAGTCCTTACCTTGAGTTTCTGCAATTCTACATCCATCGAGTAATCCAGTTCTGGGTTATCCGAGTCCTCACCTCGAAATTCTCCAAATCTACTTCCAGCTAGTAATCTGGTTCTGGGTTATCGAGTCCTCCCTCGACTTTCTCAATTTCCACATCTATTGAGTAATCCGATTCCGGGTAATCCCAGTCCTCACCTAAACTTTGTGCAATTCTACATTCATCTGGTTCTGGGTTGTCCGAGTCCTCGCCTCGATTTTCTCCAACTCTACATCCAGCGAGTTGTCCAGTTCTACATTATTCGAGTACTCACCTCAACTTTGTGCAATTCTGCTTCCATTGAGTAATCCGATGCTTAGTTATCTGAGTCCTCACCTCAACTTTGTGCAATTCTACATCTATTGAGTAATCCGATTCAGGATTTTCCGTGTTTTCAACTCGAGTTTCTGCAATTCTTTATTTATCAAGTAATCCGGCTCAGAGTTATTCGAGTCCTCACCTCTACTTTTTGCAATTCTACATGTATCAAGTAATTTGGTTCAGGGTTATCTATGTCCTCACCTCGAGTTTCAACAACTGTACATCCATGGGTAACCCGGTTCTGGGTTATCCGAGCCCTCACCTTGACTTTCTGCAATTTGACATTCATTGAGTAATATGATTCTAGGTTATCCGAGTCCTCACCTCAACTTTCTGTAATTCTACATCCATTTATTAATCTGGTTCTGAGTTATCCGATTCCTCAAGTCAACTTTCTGCCATTCTATAACTATCGTTTGGTCTGGTTCAGGGTTATTCGAGTCCTAACTTGAAGTTTCTACAAATCTAAATCAGTCAGTAATACGGTTCAGGATTAGCTGAGTCCTCACCTCGGCTTTCTACAGTTATACCTGCATCACTAATTATACCTGCATAACTAAGACTTGAGTTATCCGAGTCTTCACTTCAACTTCATACGATTCAACATCAATCCAGTAATCTGGTTCAGAGTTATCTGTGTCCTCATCTCGACTTTTGCAATTCTACATCCATTGAGTATTCCACTTCAAAGTTATACGAGTCCTAACCTTGTTTTTCTGCAATTCCACATCTAGCAATTTATCCGGTTCAAGATTATCCGAGTCCTGACCTCGAGTTTAAGCAATTCTACATCCATGCGTTATCTTGTTCTGGGTTATCTGAGTTCTCACCTAAACTTTCTGCAAATCTACATCCATTGGGTAATCAGGTTTTTCGTTATTCAAGTCCTCACCTTAACTTTCTGCAGTTCTACACACATTGAGTAATCAAGTTCTGGGTTAAACAAGTCCTCAACTAGACTTTCTACAATTCTACATCCATTGAGTAATCTGAATCTGGGTTATCTGAGTTCTCACCTCATCTTTCTGCAATTCCATATCCATTGAGTAATCCGGTTCTAGGTTATTTGAGTCCTTATCTAAACTTTCTGCAATTCTTCATGCATTGAGTAATCCGGTTCTATTTTATCCAAGTCCTCAATTTAACTTTCTGCCTTTCTTCATCCATCGATTAATCTGGTTCAGAGTTATCCGAGTCTGTACTTCGGCTTTCTGCAATTCTTCATGTATCAAGTAATCTAGTACAGAGATATCCGAGTCTTCATCTCAAGTTTTAACAATTCCACATCCACACATAAAGTGGTTCTATGTTATCCGAGTCCTCACCTTCACTTTCTGCAATTCTACATCCATTGAGAAATCCAATTCTGTGTTGTCCTCACCTCAGCTTTTTGCAATTCTACATTCATTGAGTAATCCGGTTCTGGTTATCTATGTCCTCAACTCGACGTTCTGCAATTCTATTTACGTCATTTCAAAAGTTTTGTCCGTTTTATGAGTCTACTTTAAACTGTAACATCTCAGTGACTAGTTACTCAATTTAATCCAAATAAGCGCCATTTGAAACAGTGCACTTTTGCCAATGTAACACAAGTCATTTAATTCTGTCGGCATAAAAATTGGGTGCTTGGGATTCGATGATGTCAATGAAGGCCGTGTTTGCTAGGTCCTGATTGGCAAAGGTTCTACCGGTGAGAAAGTTATCGAAGTGCTTGAAAAGATGGTAGTCGGTTGGCGAGAGGTCTGGGGAGTATGGTGGGTGTGGCAGAACTTCGACGCTCAATTTCTTTAATTTTCGTACGTGATTTGTGAGACGTGTGGCTGGGCGTTGTCGTGGAGCAGGAGCGGACCTCTTCTGTTGACCAGTGCTGGCTGCTGCTGACGCAATTTTCGGTACATTTCATCGATTTCGTCACAATAGGGCTCTGCTGTGATGGTTTGGCCTGGTTGCAGAAAGTACTATATAGTGAATCACACCAGCCGCTGACCACCATACAGTAACCATGATCTTTTTTTTGGTGGGGTTTCGCCTTAGGGAAGTGTCTGGGTGGTTCATCGGTGTCCAACCACTGTCCTGAACGTTTCCTATTGTCGAGAAGCCACTTTTCATCACACATGATGATCCGATCCAAAAAAGAACAAACCTCGAAAAGTGACAATTTCTACCTATCGTTTAAATCGTGGGGTACCCACTTTTCGAGCTTTTTGACCTTTCGAATACGTTTTCAACCATCAAAAACTGCATGGGAGCTGACACCCAGTTCTTCCGCCATCCCACGCACCATTTGGAATGGGTCAGTCTCCACTTGGGTCCTCAAACCCTCGTTCTGGATTACCCAAATGGACCACTTCAGGCTCATCTTCGAGGCTAAAATTTCCAGAACGAAATTTTGCAACCCAACGTTGAACAGTGCGTTCATTAATAATATCATTGCCAAATGCCTCGTTAATTTTTCGGGCTGTCTCAGCAGTGCTTTGGTTCAATTTGAAGTCGTAGAAAAAATTGGCCGAAAATCGCTTAATGACATCATAGGCCCAAAAGAAAAAAAATTAAAAGTAGAAAAAAATGAACAGCATCAATGTGTAGAGTACAAAATTCTCCATCGATCAGTATATACCACGACACAGTAGAATAAATATATATAGAGATATGGAGCTACAAAAACACATGACATTAAAAGAAACAAAACCTTTGAAACAACCTATACATCAATTGAGTAATCTGGTTCAAGGTGAACCCCGTCTTCAATTACACTTTCTACAATTTTACATGTATTGAGTAATCTGGTCCAGGTTTACCCTAGTTCTCGCTTAGAGTTTCCACAATGCTACATCCATCACTAGTCCATTTCTGGATAATCTGAGTCACCACCACAACATTCTCCAATTCTACATCCCTTGAGAAATTCGGTTCTGTGTTATCCGAGTACTCAACTCAACTCTCTCTGGTTCTAGGTTATCTGAGTCCTCACCTTGACTTTCTTCAAATGTACATCTATTGAGTAATCTGGTTCTGGGTTATCCGAGTCTTCAACTCAACTTTCTGTGATTCTCTATCATTCGATTAATCCAGATCAGGGTTATCCAAGTCCTGCCCTTGACTTTCTGCAATACTACATCCATTGAGTAATCCGGACCTGGGTTATCCGAATGATTGCCTCGACTTATTCCAAATGTACATCCAGCGAGTAATCCGGTTCTGGGTTATGTGAGTTTTCACTTCAACTTCTGCAATTCTACATTCATTGAGTAATAAGATTCTTGGTTATCAGAGTCCTCACCTCGACTTTCTGTGATTCTACATCAATTGAGTAATCCGGTTCAGGGTTTTTGCAGTACTCACCTCGACTTTCTTGCAATTCTATATTCATTGAGTGATCCGGTTCTGGGTTATCTGCGTCCTCCCCTTGACTTTCTGCAATTCCACATCCAATAAGTAATTAGATTTGGGTTATCTGAGTCTTCAACTAAACTCTCTGCAATTCCACATCCATTGTGTAATCGGATTCTGGGTTATCCGAGTCCTCAGTTTGGCTCTCTGCAATTCTTCATCCATCGAGTAATCCTTTTCAGAGTTATCCAAACCCTCACCTCGACTTTCTGCAATTCTACATATGGCAAGTAATCAAGTTCAGGGCTACTCGATTCCTCACCTCGAGTTTCAATAATTCTACATCCATTTTTCAATTAGGTTCTGTGTTATCCGAGTCCTCACCTCTACTTTATGCTATTCTATATCCACTGAGTATTCCAGTTCTGGGTTTTCTAAGTCCTTGCCTCGACTTTCTCCAAATCCACATCCAGCGAGGAATCCTGTTCTGGGTTATCCGAGTTCTCACCTCGACTTTCTGCAATTCTGCATCCATTGAGTAATCGGGTTCTGGGTAATCCGAGTCCTAAATTCGGCTTTCTGCAGTTATTTATTGAGGAATTCAGTTCAAAGTTATTTGAGCCCTCACCTCGATTCGGATAACCTAGAACCATATTACGTGTGGATGTGGAATTTTTAAAACTTGAGATGAGAACTCGGATATCCCTGAACTAGATTACTTGATACATGAAGATTTGCAGAAAGTCGAAGTACAGACTCAGATAAATCTGAACCGGATTAATTGATGGATGAATTGCAGAAAGTCAAGTTGAGGACTTGGATAACACAGAACCGGATTACTCAAAGCATGTAGAATTGCAGAAAGTTTAGATGAGGACTTGAATAACCCAGAACTAGATTAATCAATAAATGTAGAATTGGAGAAATGTGAGGTGAGGACACGGATAACCCAGAATCGGATAACACAAGGTATGTAGAATGTATGCAGAATTTTAGACAGTCGAGGTGAGGACGGATAACCGATAACCACATTAATGATGGTTGGAGAATTGTAGAAACTTGAGGTGAGAACTCGGATAAAGCTGAACCAAATTACTCGATAGATGTAGAATTGCAGAAAGTAGAGGTGAGGACTCGAATAACCCTGAACCAGATCACTCGATTGACGTAGAACTGCAGAAAGTTGAGGCGAGGAGTCGAATAACTCTGAACTGGATTAGTTGATGGATGAAGAATTGGAGAAAGTCAAGTTGAGGACTCAGATAACCCAGAACCCGATTACTCAATTTATGTAGAATTACAGAAAGTTTAGTGAGGATTCGAATAACCCACAATCAGATTACTGAAAGGATGTAGAATTTAAGAAAGTGGAGTAGAGTACTCGGATAACCAGAACTGGATTAATCAATGAATATAGAATTGCAGAAATTTGAGGTGAGGACACGAATAATCGAGAATCGGATCACTCAATGTATGTAGAATTGCAGAAAGTTGACATTAGGACTCGGATAACCAGAAACGGATTACTCGCTGGATGTGGATTTGGAGAAATCGAGGTGAGGACTCGGATAACCCACAACAGGATTACTGATGAATGTGGAATAGTAGAAAGTCGAGGTGAGGACTCAGATAACCCACAACAGGATTATCGATGGATTTAGAATTATAGAAACTCGAGGTGAAGACTCGGATAACCCAGAACCAGATTACTTAATAGATGTACATTTGAAGAAAGTCAAGGTGAGGATTCAGATAACCTAGAAACGGATTACTCAATGGATGTAGATTTGGAGAATGTTGAGGTGATGACTCAGTTTATCCACAATTGGACTAGTGATGGATGTAGAATTGTGGAAACTCGAACTGAGTTAGAAAGGATAAATCTGGACCAGATTACACGATACATGTAAAATTGTAGAACGTCTAGGTGAGGACGTGGAGCACCTTGAAACAGATTACTCAATTGGTGTATAGGTTGTTTTGAAAGTTTTGTTTTAATGTCATGTGTTTTTGTAGCTCCATATCTCAATAAATATTTATTTTTCTGTGTCATGGTATTTACCGATCGATGTAGAATTTTGTACTCTATGCATTGATGCTGTTCATTTTTTTTCTATTTCTAATTTTTTTATTCTTTTCGGCCTATTACTATATGATGTCATTAAGCAATTTTCGGCCAATTTTTCTCTACGAATTCAAATAGAACCAAAGCACAGCCTGAAAAATTAACAAGGCATTTGGCAATGATAGTATTAATGAATTAATGATAGTATTAATGAACGCACTGTTCGACGTTGGTTTGCAAAATTTCCTTCCGGAAATTGTAGCCTCGAAGATGAGCCCTGAAGTGGTCGATCTAGAGTAATCCAGGACGAGTATTTGAGGACCCTGGTGGAGACTGACCCATCACAAACAGTGTGTGGTATGGCAGAAGAACTGGATGTCAGCTCCCATGCAGTTTTTGATGGTTTAAAACGTATTGGAAATGTCAAAAGCTCTAAAAGTGGGTGCCCCACGATTTTTACGATTGGCAGATATTGTCACCTTTCGAGGTTTGTTCTTCATTGTTTTGCGCAACCAAAACGATCCTTTTTTTGGATCAGATCGTCACGTGTGATGAAAAGTGGATTCTCTACAACAATAGGAAACGTTCAGGACAGTAATTGGACACGGATTAGCCACCCAGACACTTCCCAAAGGCGAAACCCCACAAAGAAAAGATCATGGTTACTGTATGGTGGTCAGCAGCTGGTGTGATTCACTATAACTTTCTGCAACCAGACCAAATCATCACAGCATCATCAGCATTATTGTGAGGAACTCAATGAAATGTATTGAAAATTGCATCAGCAGCAGCCAGCACTAGTCAACAGAAGAGGTCTGATCCTGCTCCATGACTACGCTCGGCTGCACGTCTCAGAAACCACCATCTGATATTAAAGAAATGGAGCGTTGAAGTTCTGCCCCAGCCACCATACTCCCCAAACCTCTTGCCAACTGACTACCGTCTTTTCAAGCACGTCGATAACTTTCTAACCGGTAGAACGTTTACCAATCAGGACCTAGCAAAAACGGCCTCCGTTGACTTCATCGAATCCTGAGCACCCTTTTATGCCGATGGAATTAATCGACTTGTGTTTCGTTGGCAAAAGTACACTGATTCAAATGGCGTTTATTTCGATTAAATTGAATAACTAGTCACTGAGATGTTACGGTTTAAAGTAGACTCATAAAAACAGGCAAAACTTTTGAAGTTACCTAAATAGAATTGCAGAACGTCGAGTTGAGGACTCAGATTAACCAGAACCGGATTACTCAATGAATGAAGAATTGCAGAAAGCTGAAGTGAGGACCCGGATAACAGAATCGGATTTCTCAATGGATGTAGAATTGCAGAAAGTCGAGGTGAGGACTCGGATAACCCTGAACCACAACACTCGGTTGAAGTGGAATTGCAGAAAGTTGAGGTGAGGACTCGAATAACTCTCAACCAGATTAGTTGATGGAAGAAGAATTGGAGAAAGTCAAGGTGAGGACACGGATAACCCAGAACCCGCTTACTCAATTTATGTAGAATTACAGAAAGTTTATGTGAGGATGTGAATAACCCACAATCAGATTACTCAATGGATGTAAAATTGAAGAAAGTGGGGTTGAAGACTCGGATAACCAGAACTGGATTAATCAATGAATATAGAATTGCAGAAATTTGAGGTGAGGACACGAATAACCGACAATCGGATCACTCAATGTATGTAGAATTGCAGAAAGTCGAAGTTAGGATTCAGATAACCAGAAACGGATTACTTGCTGGATGTAGATTTGGAGACATCGAGGTGAGTACTCGAATAGCCCAGAACTGGATTACTCAATGGATGTAGAATTGCAGAAAGTTGAGGTGTGGACTCTCATAACACACAACCAGATTTCTGATGGATGTGGAATAGTAGAAAGTCGAGGTGAGGACTCGGATAACCCGCAACCGGATTACTCAATAGATATACAATTGAAGAAAGTCAAGATTACCCAGAACCGGGTAACTCAATGGACATAGAATTGCAGAAAATAGAGGGGAGGACTCGGATAACACAGAACCTAATTAGAAAGTGGATGTAGAATTGTTGAAATTCGAGTTGAGGACTCGGATAACCCTGAACCAAATTACTTGCTAGATATAGAATTGCAGAAAGTCGAGGAGAGAGCTCGGATAACTGAATCAAATTATTCGATGGATTAATTGCAAAGAGCGTAATTGAGGACTTGGATGACCCAGAACCCAATTACACAATCGAAGTAGAATTGCAGAAAGTTCCGGTGAGGTCTCGGATGACCCCAAATTGGATTAATAAATTGATTTGAAATTGCAGAAAGTCGAGACCAGGACTCTGATAACCCAGAACCGGTTAAGTCCCTGGTTGTAGATGTTGAGAAAGTCGAGTTGAGGACTTGAATAACCAATGGATGTAGAATTTCAGAAAGTTTAGTTGAGGACTTAGCTACCCCTGATCCAGCTTACACTATAGGTGTAGAATTGCAGAAAGTCGAGGTGAGGACTCGGATAACCCTGCACTGGATTACTCAATGGATGTAAAATTGCAGAACGTCGAGTTGAGGACTCGGATAATCCATAGTTGAGGTTAGTTGAGTTCAGATAACCCAGAATTAGATTACTCAATATATTCAGAATTGCAGAAAGTTGAGTTGAGGACTTGGATAACCCAGAACCAGATTAGTAACGTATGTAGAATTGTAGAAACTCGAGGTGAGGACTCGGATAATTCTGAACAGAATTTCTCGCTGGATATAGATTTGAAGAAAGTTGAGGTGAGGACTCGGATAACCCTGAACTGCTTTACTGAATAAATAGAATTGCAGAAAGGCAAGGTGAGGACTTGGATAACCCAGAATCGGATTACTGATGGAGGTACAATAGTAGAAAGTTGAGGTGAGGATTCGGATAACCCAGAACGGGATTACTGATAGATTTAGAATTGTAGAAACTCAAATTACACAAATTTCCCAAAACTAGATTACTCAATGGATGTACAATTGCAGAAAGTAGAGTTGAGGACTCGAATAACCCAGAACAAGATTACTCACTAGATGTACATTTAAAGAAAGTCGAGTTGAAGACCTGACACAGAATCCGATTTCTCCATGGATGTAGAACTGGAGAATGTTGACGTGATGACTCGGATTATCCAGAACCGGATTTATAATGGCTGTAGAATTATGGAACGTCGAGGTGAGGACTTGGATTCCCCTGAGCCAGATTACTTGATACATGTAGAATCGCATAAAGTCCAAGTTAGGACTAGTGTAACCCTGAACCGGATTACTCGATTGATGTATAATCGCAGAAAGTCTAGGTAAGAACTCAGATAACCCAGAAGCGCATTACTAATGGAGGGCGAAATGTAGAAACTTGAGTTGAGGACTAGAATAACACAGACCGGATTACTAATGGATTTAAAATTGTAGAAAGTCGAAGTGAGGGCTCCAATAATTCGGAAGAGATAACTCGACGTGAGGACTCGGATAGCCGTGAACCGAAGAGGAGTTCTGTCTGGATGTTATAGTTGCAGAAAGTCGACGTGAGGACTCAGATCACCCTGAAAGGATTTCTCCCCGGTTGTTACAGTTGCAGGTACTCGAAGAAAGGACTCGAATCACAGTGAGAGGATTTCTCTCTGGATGTTACACTTGCACAAAGTTGACGTGAGAACTCAGATCACTCTGCAGAAGATTCCTCGCTAGAAGTATACAAGCAGAAAAATGAAGTAAGGACTCGGATCACCCAGGAGAGGATTTCTCACTGGATATACACTAGCACTTTAGCAAGTTGAGTAGTCGCGTATGTTTGATAGAGCAGTGCTGGACAATATACTTGGCTCACTGGCTTAAGAACACATGGGTTATGATGTTCCCTAGCATTAGGTTTAAGAGAGTTACAGGTATCATGAAAATGAGTATTCTCTGGTAATTATTACACTGAAGAAATAAGCTAAAATGTGCATAAGGAGGAACTTGCAAATGAAACTTCTGGAGTGCAAGGAGTTGTGGAAGTTGGGCAACTTCTTACCCGGGTAGCTGTGTTACCGTTCATAAGAGAAAAAACAGTTCTTCCTTGCCAGAAGCTGTGTGCCGTCTATCAGCAGTAGCGGTGCTGAACCCCTTTTTTCACTAGATCATGCACCTTGTGCTTTTGACACATTGAATTACATTGGTGAGAAACTTGCATTCAGCAGTAATTTTCAAAGAGTTACATGTGCAAGAATTACAAGTATTCTGTGGAAAACATGACACTTTGCAACGTCCAGAAGTTTTTACAAAGCAAAAGCCAATGAACCGTCTAGTAAACCAAATTTTGTGAAATTTTGAAAACGACATACATGGGTAGCTCTTAGCAGCATGACTTAAGAGGAGAAAATGCTTTTCTCTTCCATTAGCATACTGCTTGATGTAAGCTAGAGCCGTGTGAACTACAGAAGTACCAGTATCAAAAAGGATATGTCTGAACTCGGACCACCCTGGAGAGGATTAAATGCAGGATGTTACACTTGCAGGAAGTCGGCATGAGGACTCGGATCAGCCTGAGAGGATTTCTCTCTGGATGTTGTATTTGCAGATAGTCAATGTGAGGACACGAATCACCCTGAGAGGATTTCTGTCTGGATGTTAACACTTACAGGATATCGACGTGAGGACTCGGATCACCCTGAGAGAATTTCTCTCTGGATGTTAACACTTCCAGGAAGTCGACTTGAGGACTCGAATCACCCTGAGAAAATTTCTCTCTGGATGTTAACACTTCCAGGAAGTCGACGTGAGGACTCGGATCACCCTGAGACTCGAAGCTCCCTGTGACATTTTCTCTGGATGTTACATTTGCAGGTAGTCAACTTTAGGACTCGGATCACTCTTAATAAATTTGTCTCTGGATGTTACACTTGCAGGAGGTCGAGGTGAGGACTCTGATCACCCTGAGAGGAACTTGCAAGTGAACTTGCAGGCAGTGAATGTGAGAACTCGGATCACCCTGAGATTATTTCTGTCGGGATGTTAACACTTGCAAGATGTCGACGTGAGGATTCTGATCACCCTGAGAGGATTTCTTTCTGCATGTTCACCTGCAGGCAGTCGATGGGAGGTCTCAGATCACTCTGAGTGGGTGTTACATTTGCAGGTACTCGAAGTGAGGATTCGAATCACAGTGAGAGGATTTCTCTCTGGATGTTACACTTGCACGAAGTCGACATGAGGACTCAGATCACCCTGCAGAGTATTCCTCGCTAGAAGTATACAAGCAGGTGACGTGAAAACTCCGATCACCCAGGAGAGGATTTCTCACTGGATGTACACTAGCACAATGGCGAGTTGAGTAGTCGCATGTGTTTTATAAACAGTGCTGGATGGATGCACACTAGCTGAAAGGAATGTTGAAGATACGTGTGGTCTGTGATAATACGGCTATGTGCCTGCAAACAGAAAAAATATATATTTTGAAACTCTGGTGCATAGCATACCTTTTGGAATATGTTGGAGTAGTTGGGCAAACCTACGTCTCTGAAATCATTTTATACTAATACACTTGGCTCATGAGCTTAGGGGGACATGGGGATGATGTTCCCTAGCATTAGGGTTAAGAGAGTTACATGTGTCTTGAAAATGAGTATTCTCTGTCAATTATTACACTGACGGAATACGCTAAAATGTGCATCAGGAGGAACTTGCAAATGAAACTTCTGGTGTGCAAGGAGCTGTGGAAGTTGAGAAACTTCTTACCCGAGTAGCTCTGTAACCATTCATAAGGAAGAAAACCGTTCTTCCTTGCCAGAAGCGTTGTGACGTCTATCAGCCGTAGCAAAGCTGAACCCCTTTTTCACTTTGCACCTTGTACCCTTGCTTTTGACATATTGAAATAAATTGGTGAAAATCACGCACTCAGCAGTAATTTTCCCAGAGTTAAATGTGCGAGAATTACAAGTATTCTGCGGAAAACACGGCACTTTGAAAAGGCCAGAAGTTTTTGCAAAGAAAGTGCCAATGAACCATCTGGGAAACCAAATTGTGTGGGATTTTGAAACAACATACATGCGTAGCTCTTAATGGCATGAGTAAAGAAAAGAAAATGCATTTCTCTTCCATGAGCATACTGCTTGATATAAGCTATAGCAGTGTCAACTGCGCAAGTATCAAGAAGGCAGTGTGGGAACTCGAATCACCCTGGAGAGGATTAAACGCTGGATGTTCCACTAGCGGTAAGTCAGCATGAGGACTCAAATCCCCGTGTGAGGACTCGGATCACCCTGGGATGATTTCTCTCTGGATGTTATATTTGCCAACCTGAGTGGATTTGTCGTTCGATGTTAACACTTGCTGGATGGTTGCGTGTAGGATAATATTTAAAAATAAACATATCTTACATCAAGCACACAAAGTGAATTCTGTATGAGTTTAAAATGACTTGTTTTTCTTCCAGAGGCTTAGGAAGTCTGGACCCCCCTGGGTTACTCACAGAGATAGGCTTTTTTGGAAAATTCCTTAGGCCTATTCTCTAAGGCGGTATTTCCCGTTAAGCCTGAGGTCAAAGGGCATGCAGCCCTTCCTCAGAGATACGGGCCAGAGGGTTGACATATGTTAACAACATATTGTCTATAGATATTCTGCCCTGAAGAAAGGACACAGTCATTACTTCATACTGGGGAAACTGAATGAATGCTTGAGAATATTCTATTAACTTTGTTCCCCTGGGGCTAGTTCCGTCTTTGTGCCCTGCTCATTGTCTTGAAAATAGACAATGATTTACTAAAATCATTAGATTTACTAAAATCATAGAAAATGATTTACTAAAATCATTAGATTTACTAGAATCATAGAAAATGATTTACTAAAAGGTTGTATTGATATGTAAAAATAAAGTGAGAAAAGGAAGAAGCTAATCGTTAAAAGATTGTGTACTGACTGAAAAGGTATAAAACCTGAACTTAAAATAAAAAACTTTGCTATACGCCATATCAAAGTGTATAGTCTGTTTCTTAAATTAATAATTACAGGGGCGAGTTTTACACCTACAACAAAGCTTCTGCTCGTTCGCGTCTCCGGTCACGCAACAGTTACGTGATGACTCAGATCACCTGGGGAGGATTTCTCTCTGGATGTTACACTTGCATGAAGTCAACGTGAGGACTCAGATCACCCTGCAGAGGATTCCTCGCTAGAAGTATACAAGCAGAAAGGTGAAGTGAGGCATCGGCTCACCCAGGAGAGGATTTCTCACTGGATGTACACTAGCACAATGGCGAGTAGAGTAGTCGCGTATGTTCAATAGAACACTGCTGGATGTATGCACACTAGCCGTAAGGAATGTTGAAAGCACGTGTGATCTGTGATAGTACGCCAATTTGCCTGCAAACAGAAAAAAATGGGATTTGTGGTACTCTGGTGTGGAAAGAATACGTTTTGGAATATGGTTCAGTTATTTGGCAAACCTACAGTCTCTGAAATCGTTCATTTTATACCAATACTTTTGGCCCACAGGCTTAGGAAAACATGGGTTTTGATATCCCCTAGCATTAGGGTTAAGAGAGTTACGTGTATCACGAAAATGAGTATTTTCTGGTAATTATTACACTGAAGAAATACGCTAATTGTGCATAAAAAGGAACTAGCATATGAAACTTCTTTGGTGCAAGGAGTTGTGGATGTTGGTAAACTTCTTACCAAGGTAGCTCTGTAACCGTTCATAAGAGAAGCGTTGTGCTTCCTATCAGGAGTAGCAGCATTGAACCCCTTTTTCACTATATCATGCACCTTGTGCCATGGCTTTTGACACATTGAATTACATTGATGAGGAACTCGCGCTCAGCAGTAATGTTCACAGAGTTACATGTGCCAGGTTTACAAGTATTCTGCGGAAAACATGGCACTTTGAAACGTCCAAAAGTTTTTACAAAGAAAGTGCCAATGAACCATCTACGAAACCAAATTTTGTGGGTTTTTGAAAACAACATACATGGGTAGCTCTTAGTAGCATGACTTAAGAGGAGAAAATGCTTCTTTCTTCCAGTAGCATACTGCTTGATATAAGCTAGAGCAGTGTCAACTGCATAAGTACACTGTCAAAAAGGAAATGTGGGAACACTGATCACCTGGGGGAGGATTAAACGCTGGATGTTACACTAGCAATAAGGACATGAGGACTCATATCACCGTGAGAGGATTTCTTTCTGAATGCTACACTTCCAGGAAGTCAAAGTGAGGGCTCGGATGACCCTGAGATGATTTTTCACTGGATGTTAATTTGCAGGTAGTCAATGTGAGGACTCGGATCACCCTGAGTGGATTTATCTCTTGCAGGAGGCTACGTGATGACTCGGATCACCCGGAGAGGATATTTCTCTGGATGTTACACTTGAACGAAGTCAAAGTGAGGACTCAGATCACCCGGAAAGTATTCCTCGCTAGAAGGTGAAGTGAGAATTCTGATCACCCAGGCGAAGATTTCTCTCTGGATGTTATATTTGCAGGTAGTCAATGTGAGGATTACTCTCTGGATGTTACACTTTCAGGAATTCAATGAGGACTCGGATCACCATGCGAGGATTTCTCTCTGGATGTTATATTTGCATAGTCAACGTGAGGACTTGGATCACCGTTAGAGGATTTCTCTCTGGATGTTAACACTTCCAGGAAGTCGTTGTGAGGATTCGGATCACCCTGAGAGTATTTTTCTCTGGATGTTTACACCTGCAGAATGGCGACGTGAGGACTCAGATCACCCTGAGAGGTTTTCTCCCTGGATGTTACACTTGCACGAAGTCGACGTGAGGACTCAGATCACCCTGCAGAGGATTTCTGGCTGGAAGTATTCAAGCAGAAAAGGGAAGTGAGAACTCGGATGACCCCAGAGAGTTTTTCACACTGGATGTACACTAGCACAATGGCGAATTTAAGAGTCGCTTAAGTTTGATAGAACAGTGCTTGATGGATGCACACTAACTGAAAGGAATGTTGAAGACACGTGTGCTCTGAGATAATAGTGCTATATGCCTCCAAACCCAATAAAATACAATTTTGGTCTCGGGGGGGACAGCATACCTTTTGGAATATGCTATTGTAGTTCGGCACACCTACTCTCTCTGAAATCGTTCACTTTATACCAATACAATAGGCTCACCGGCTTAGGAAGACAAATGTACTGATATTCCCTAGCATTAGGGATAAAAGGGTTACACGTATCATGAAAATGAGTATTCTCTCGTAGATATTACACTGAAGAAATATGCTGAAGTGTGCATAGGAACTTGCAGATGAAACGTCTTGGTTAGAAAGTTGTGGAAGTTGGGAAACATCTCACCCGGGTAGCTCTGTAACGTTCATAAGAGAAGAAAACAGTTCTTACTTGCTAGAAGTGTTGTGCTGTTTAGCAGCAGTAGGGGGACTGAACCCATTTCACTATATCATGCACCTTATGCCATGGCCTATAGCATCTTGAGTTGCATTGCTGAGAAACTTACACTCAGCAGTAATGTTCACAGATTTACATGTGCGAAAATTACAAGTATTCTGCTGAAAACATGGCACTTTGAAACGTCCAGAAGTTTTTACAAAGTGCTAATGAACCGTCTAGGAATCCAAATTTTGTGGGATTTTGAAAACGACATACGTGGGTACCTCTTAGGAGCATGACGTAACAGGAGTAAATGCTTTTCTCTTAAAGTAGCATACTGCTTGATATAAGCTATCAGAAAGGTAATGTGTGCAGTCGGATCACCCTGGAGAGGATTACTAGCTGTATGTTACACTTGCAGGAAGTCGGCGTAAGGACTCGGATCACTCTGAGAGGATTTCTCTCTGGATATTGTATTTGCAGGTAATGTGAGGACTCGGATCACCTTAGGAGGATTTCTGTCTGGATGTTAACACTTGCAGGAATGTCGACGTGTGATCTCGCGTCACCCTGAGAGGATTTCTCTCTGGATGTTACACTTTCAGGAAGTCGATGTGAGGACTCGGATCACCCTGAGATGATTTCTATCTGGATGTTAACAGATGCAGATAGTCAACGTGACGACTCTGATCACCCTGAGTGGATTTGTCTCTCGATGCAGGAGCTACATGGTGACTCGGATCACGCGGAGAGGTTTTCTCTCTGGATGTTACACTTGCAGAAAGTTGACTTAGGACTCGAAGCAAACTGTGAGATTTCCTCTGGACGTTACATTTGCAGGTAGTCAACTCGGATCACCCCTAATGGATTTGTCTCTGGATGTTACACTTGCAGGAGGTCGACGTGAGGACTCTGATCACCCTGAGAGGATTTCTCTCTGCATGTTCATTTGCAAGCAGTCGATGTGAGGACTCGGTTCACCCTGAGAGGGTTTCTATCTGGATGTTAACACTTGCAGGACGTTGACGTTAAAATTGGGAACACCATGAGAGGATTTCTCTCTAGTTGTTACACTTGCATGAAGTCGACGCGAGGACTCAGATCACCCTGCAGAGGATTCCTAGCTGGAAGTATACAAGCAGAAAGGTGAAGTGAGGACTCGGATAACCCAGTAGAGGATTTCTCACTGGATGTACACTAGCACAATGGCGAGTTGAGTCGTCGTTTATGTTTGATAGAGCAGTGCTGGATGTATGCACACTAGCCGAAGGGAATGTTGAAGACACGTGTGCTCAGTTATAATAGTGCTATATTCCTGTAAACAGAATAACATACTATTTTGGTCTCGGGGGGACAGCATAACTTTAGGAATATCCTAGTGTAGTTCGGCCTTCCTTCTCTCTCTGAAATCGTTCATTTTATACCAATACACTTGGCTCACTGAGTAGATACACAAGAATACTGATATTCCCTAGCATTAAGGTTAAAAGAGTTACATGTATCATGGAAATGAGTATTATCTCATAGATATTAAACTGAAGAAATATGCTGAAGTGTGAATAAGAAGGAACTTGCAGATGAAACTTCTTGGTTACAAAGTTGTGGAAGTTTGGAAACTTCTTACCTGGGTAGCTCTGTACCCGTTCATACGAGAAGAAAACAGTTCTTACTTGCTACAAGCGTTGGGCCTCTTTTCATCAGAAGCGGGGCTGAACTCCTATTTCACTATATCATGCATGTTAAGCCATGGCCGACGACACCTTGAGTTACACTGGTGAGAAACTCGCACTGAGCAGTAATTTTCACAGAGATACATGTGCGAGAATTACAAGTATTCTGCAGAAAACATGGTACTTTGAAAAGTCCAGAAGTTTTTACAAAGAAAGTGCCAATGAACCGTCTAGGAATCCGAATTTTCTGGGATTTTGAAAACGACATATGTGGGTAGCTCTTAGTAGCATGACTTAAGAGGAGAAAATGCTTTTCTCTTACAGTAGCAAATAGCTTGATATAAGCTAGAGTAGTGTGAAGTGCAGACGTACACTATCAAAAAGGCAATGTGAGCACTAGGATCACACTGAAGAGGATTATTCCCTGTATGTTACACTTGCAGGAATTAGGCGTAAGGACACGAAACACCCTTAGAGGATTTCTATCTGTATGTGACACTTTCAGGAAGTCGACGTGAGGACTCGGATCACCTGAGAGGATTTCTCTCTGGATGGTAAACTGCAGGAGGTCGATGTGAGGACTCTGATCACTTTGAATTTTTCTCTGCATTTTCACTTGCAGGATGTCGACGTGAGGACTCGGATCATCCTGAGAGGATTTGTCTCTGGATGTTAAAACTTACAGAAAGTTGACGTGAGGACTCCGATCACCCTGCAGAGGATTCCTCGCTAGACGTATACAAGCAGAAGACTCGGATCACCCAGGAGAGGATTTCTCAATGGATGTACACCTGCACATTGCCGAGTTGAGTAGTCGCGTGTTTGATAGAGCAGTGCTGGATGGATGCACACTAGTGTAAAGGAATGTTGTAGACACGTGTCTTCTGTAATAATGCAGCTACATGTCTGCAAGCAGTTAAAAATGGGATTTTGAAACTTTTGGAATATTTTGGAGTTTTGGAAACCTACGATCTTTTGAATCGTTCATTTTATGCCAATACACTTGGCTGACCGGCTTAGGAAGACATGGGTATTGATGTTCCCTAGCATTAGAGTTAAGAGAGTTACGTGCACCATGAGAATGAGTATTTTGTGGTAATTACTACACTGACGAACTATGCTAAAATGTGCAGCAGTAGGAACTTGCAAATGAACCTTCTGGGGTCCGTCGAGCTGTGGGAGTTGAGAAATGTCCTACCTGGGTAGCTCTGTAACCGTTCGCAGGAGAAGAAAACAGTTCTTCCTTGCCAGAAGCGTTGTGCCGCCTATCAGCAGTACCGGCGCTGAACCCCTTTTTAACTATGTCATGCACCGTGTGCCATGGCTACTGACATGGTGAAAAGTCGCACTCAGCAGTAATTTTTCACCTTTACATATGCGAGAACTACAAATATTCTGCGGAAAACATGGCACTTTGAAACATCCAGAAGTTTTTACAAGGAAAGTGCCAATGAACGACCTAGGAAACCAGATTTTGGGGGATTTTGAAAAAGGTATACATGGGTAGCTCTTAGTAGCATGACATAAGAGGGGAAAATGCTTTTCTCTTCCAGTAGCATATGGCTAGAGACAACGTAGAGCAGTGGTGAAATGCAGAAGTCCACTATCAGAAAGGCAATGTGAGGGCTCGGTTCACCCTGCAGAGAATTTCTCTCTGGATGTTACACTATAAGGAAGTCGACGTGAGGACTCGGATTATCCTTAGAGGATTTTTCCCTGGATGTTACATTTGCAGTTAGTCAATGAGAGGACTCGGATCACCCTGAGAGGAGTTCTGTCTGGATTTACACTTGCACAAAGTCCACTTGAGGACCCAGATCACCCAGCAAAGGATTCCTCACTGGAAGAATACAAGCAGAAAGGTGAAGTGAGAACTCGGATCACCCAAGAGAGGTTTTCACACTGGATGTACACTATGCACAATGGCGAGTTGAGGAGTCGCGTATGTTTGATAGATTAGTAAGGAATGTTGACGACACGTGTTCTGTGGTATTAGTGCTGTATGCCTGCAAATAGAATAAAATGCGAATTTGGTCTCGGGTGGACAGCACAGTTTTTGGAATATGCTAGTGTAGTTCAGCCCACATACTCTCTGTAAATCTTTCATTTTGTACCAATACACTTGGTCACCGGAGTAGGAAGACAATGGTACTGTTACTCCCTAGCATTAGCTTTAAAAGAGTTACATATATCATGAAAATGAGTGTTGTCTCGTAGATATTACACTGAAGAAATATGCTGATATGTGCATAAGGAAGGACTTGCAGGTGAAACTTCTTGGTTACAAAAAGTTGTGGAAGTTGGGAAACTTCTTACCGGGGTAGCTACGTACCCATTCATAACAGAAGAAAACAGTTCTTACTTGTTAGAAACGTTGTGCCGCTTGTCAGCAGTAGCGGGGCTGAACCCCTGTTTCAGTATATCATGACACCTTGAGTTACATTGGTGACAAATTGGCACTCAGTAGTAATTTTCACAGAGTTACATGTGTGAGAATTACACGTATTCTGCGGAAAACATGGCACTTTGAACGTCCAGAAGTTTTACAAAGAAAGTGCCAATGAACCATCTAGGAATCCATATTATTTGGGATTTTTTTTTTTTTTTTTTTTTTGCTGTTTTATCTGGCCTTTATTTTTATTTTTATTTTTATATAGAGAGAATCCTGCTGTGTTACCCCTGCAGGAGTGCAGTGGCATGATCACAGCTTATTGCAGCTATGAATTCCTGGACTCAAGATATCCTTTTCGATAACCTTCCCAAGTACCTAGAACTGTGGGGACATGCCACAACACCCAGCTAATATTTTTCTTTTTTAAAAAAAAAAAAAATTATTTTTTATACAGAAAGAGTCTCTCTGAGTTTTTCAAGGTGGTCTCGAACTCCTGGGCTCAAGTGATCCTTCCTCTTTAGCCTCCTGAATTGCTGGGATTACAGGTGTGAGCCACCACACCCCAATTCTCTTCTGTTCTTCTGGCTTCTTCTCATCCTCCAGGTCTTCAGAAATAGGAAATGGTAAAAATAGGTCATGGTACATATTTACAGTGGAATACCGCAATTGTTTAAAAATATAAGCTAAATCTATGTATATAAGTGTGGAACTATATTTAGTATATTTTAGATCACCAAGTGAAAAAAAGCAAGTTACAGAATATGATATTAAAAATCAGAAATATATACTGCATGATTCCATGTGTTTGTGAAAAGAAAATTTTAAATATGTCTATCAAAGGTCTAGAAGTTTCCACACTACATTTTCTAAGGTAATCTCTGAGGAGTAAAACTGGAAAAGAAAGATGGAAAAGAGGGTTTTCACTTTTTACTTTGTACATTTCCTATTGTTTGCATTTTTTATCCCTACCCTATATTAGAAAATTATTTGGGATTTTGAAAACGACATACATGGGTAGCTCTTAATAGCATGACTTAAGAGGAGAAAATGCTTTTCTGTTACAGTAGAATAGTGCTTGATATAAGCTAGAGCAGTGAAGTGCAGAAGTACACTATCAATAAGGCAATGTGAGCACTCGGATCACCCTGGAGAGGATTACTCACTGTATGTTACACTTGCTTGGTCGGCGTGAGGACTCGGATCACCCTGAGAGGATTTCTCTCTAACCCTTATCAGGAAGTCGAAGTGAGGACTCGAATCACCCTGAGTGGATTTCTCTCTGGATGTTACCCTATCAGGAAGTGGACGTGAGGACTAGGATCACCCTGAGAGGATTTCTTTCTGGATTTCTCTGGATGTTAACACTTGCAGGAAGTCGACGTGAGGACTCAGATCACCCTGCACAGGATTCCTCGCTAGAAGTATGCAAGCAGAAAGGTGAAGTGAGGACTCGGATCACCCAGGAGAGGATTTCTCACTGGATGTACACTAGCACAATGGCGAGTTGAGTAGTCACGTATGTTTGATAGAGCAGTGCTTGATGGATTCACACTAGCCAAAAGGAATGTTGAAGACACGTGTGCTCTCCGATAATATGGCTATATGCCTGCAAACAGAAAAAATGGGATTTTGGTACTCAGGTGTAAAGCATACCTTTTGGAATATGCTGGAGTATTTTGGCAAACCTACACTCTCTGAAATTGTTCATTTTATACCAATACACCTGGCTCACCGGCTTAGGAGGACAATGGGTATTGATGCTCCCTAGCATTAGGGTTAAGAGAGTTATATGTGTCATGAAAATGAGTATTTTCTTGTAATTATTACACTGAAGAAATACGCTAAAATGTGCACAAAGAGGAACTTGCAAATGAAACATCTGGGGTGCAGGGTGGTGTGGAATTTAGGAAACTTCTTACCCGGGTAGGTCTGTAACCATTCATAAGAGAAGAAAGCAGTTCTTCCTTGCCAGAAGCATTGTGCCGCCTATCGGCAGTAGCGGTGCTGAAGCCCTATTTCGCTATATCATGCACCTTGTGCCATGGCTTTTGACATATTGAATTACATTGGTGAGAAACTCCCACTCAGCAGTAATTTTTCACAGAGTTACATGTGCGAGAACTACAAGTATTCTATGGAAAACATGGCACTTTGAAACGTCCAGAAGTTTTTCCAAAGAAATTACCAATGAAAGATCTAGGAAACCAGATTTTGGGGGATTTTCAAAAAGGCATACATGGGTAGCACTTAGTAGCATGACTTAAGAGGAGTAAATGCTTTACTCTTCCAGTAGCATATTGCTTGATACAAGCTAGAACAGTGGTGAAATGAAGAAGTACACTATCAGAAATGCAATGTGAGGGCTCGGATCACCCTGGAGAGGATTACTCGCTGGATGTTACACTTGCAGGAAGTTGGCATGAGAACTCGGATAACCGTAGGAGGATTTCTCTCTGAATGTTACACTTTCAGGAAATCGACGTGAGAACTCAGATAACGTGAGAGGATTTATCTCTGGATGTTATATTTGCAGGTAGTCAACATGAGGACTCGGATCACCCTGAGAGGATTTTTCTCTTGATTTTAACATTTGTGGTAAGTCGACGTGAGGACTCGGATCACCCTGAGAGGATTTCTCTCTGGATGCTAACACTTGCAGGAAGTCAACTTGAGGACTCAGATCACCCTGGAGAGGATTCCTCGCTAGAAGTATGCAAGCAGAAAGGTGAAGTGAGGACTCGGATCACCCAGGAGAGGATTTCTCACTGGATGTACACTAGCACAATGGTGAGTTGAGGAGTCGTGTATGTTTGATAGAGCAGTGCTAGATGGATGCACACTAGAGGAAAGAAATGGTGAAGGCACGTGTGCTCTGCGATAATAGTGCTATATGCCTGCAAACATAATAAATTACGATTTTGGTCTCGGGTGGGCCACCTACTCTCTGAAATCTTTCATTTTATACCAATGCACTTGGCTCACCAGTGTAGGAGGACAAGGGTACTGATATTCCCTAACATTGGGGTTAAAAGAGTTATATGTATCATGAAAATGAGTATTGTCTCATAGATACTACACTGAAGAAATATGTTGAAGTGTGCATCAGAAGGAACTTGCAGATGAAACTTCTTGGTTACAAAAAGAGGTGGTAGTTGAGAAACGTCTTACACGGGTAACTCTGTACCCGTTCATAAGAAAAGAAAGTTCTTTGCTAGAAGCGTTGTGCCGCTTATCAGCAGTAGCGGGGCTGGACCCCTGCTTCACTATAGCATGCACGTTATGCCATGGCCTAACGTAACACCTTGAGTTACATTGGTGAGAAACTCGCACACAGGAGTAATTTCCACAGTTACATGTGCGAGAATAACAAGTATTTTGCGGAAAACATGGCACTTTAAAACGTCCAGCTTTTACAAAGAAAGTGCGAATGTACTGTCTAGGAATCCAAATTTTGTGGGATTTTGAAAACGACATACATGGGTAGCTCTTAGTAGCATGACTTAAGAGGAAATATGCTTTTCTCTTCCAGTAGCATACTGCTTGATATAAGCTAGAGCAGTGTGAACTGCAGAAGTATACTATCAAAAAGGCAATGTGAGCACTCGGATAACCCTGAGAAGCATTGTGCCGCCTGAAGAAGTATACTATCAAAAAGGCAATGTGAGCACTCAGATAACCCTGAGAAGCATTGTGCCGCCTCTGGATGTGACACTTTCAGGACGTCAACGCGAGGACTCGGATCACCCTGAGAGGATTTCTCTCTGGATGTTGTATTTGCAGGTACTCAATGTGAGGACTCGGATCACCCTAAGAGGATTTCTGTCTGGATGTTAACACTTGCAGGATGTCGAGTTGTGATCTCAAGTCACCCTGAGAGGATTTCTCTCTGGATGTTACACTTTCAGGAAGTCGACATGAGGATTGGGATCACCCTGAGAGGATTTCTATCTGGATGTTGACAGTTGCAGGAAGTCGATGTGAAGACTTGGATCACCCTGAGAGAATTTCTCTCTGGATGTTACACTTGCAGGTTGTCGACGTGAGGACTTGAAGCAGCCCGAAAGGAATCCTCTCTGGATGTTAAACTTGCAGGAAATCGACGTGAGGACTTAGATCACCCTGGAGAGTATTCCCTGCTAGAAGTATAGAAGGAGAAAGGTGAAGTGAGGACTTGTATCACCCAGGAGAGTATTTCTCACTGAATGTACACTAGCACAGCAGCAAGTTGAGGAGTCACGTATGTTTGATAGAGCAGTGCTACATGGATGCACACTAGCCAAAAGGAATGTTGAAGACACGTGTGCTCTGTGATAATAGTGCTATATGCGTGCAAACAGAAAATATTGGGATTTGGGGACTCTAGTGGAAAGCATACCTTTTGGAACATGCTGGAGTAGTTTGGCAAGTCTGAAATCCTTCATTTTATACCAATACACTTGGCTCACTGGTATAGGACTACATGGGTATTTGCGTTCCCTAGCATTAGGGTTAGGAGAGTTACATGTATCATGAAAATGAGTATTCTCTGGTAGATATTATACTGAAGAAATATGCTGAATTGTGCATAAGGAGGAACTTGCAGGTGAAACTTCTGAAGTGCAAGGAGTTGTGGAAGATGGGTAACTTCTTACCTGTGTAGCTCTGTAACCGTTTATAAGAGAATAAATCAGTTCTTTCTTGCCAGAAGTGTGCCTCTTAGCAATAGCGGGGCTGAAATTCACTATGTCATGCATGTTGTGCTTTTGACACATTGAGTTACATTGGTGAGAAACTCACTCAGTAATTTTCACAGAGTTACATGTGCGAGAATTACAAGTATTCTGCAAAAACATGGGACTTTTAAACGCGTGGAAGTTTTTACAAAGAAAGTGCCAATGGAGGCGTAGCATGATGGCGGACAGGACGGACGTGTAGCCCCTCTCTCAAGCCATCAGGTGAGAGGAGAAAGGGTCTAGACCTCCCCTGTGTGTGGATTATTGGAGTAGACAGACAGCTGGAGACAGCTGGAGACAGTGAACTGGCGGATTGCTTTTCATGGGGGTTAATTTAAAACCACAGACTCTCTTGTAGAGATTCTTCCCTGCTTGGCCATTCTGGCCAGCAGGCCCCTCCCCCACAGAGGGCAGGAGCTTGTAAATGCTGACAAAACACAATTGACAAATATTTATTCCCGAACTGAGGAAGGCATCCAAGTCCTCAGCCAGTCAAATCCATGGGGAGCTGGGCAACCTGTTAGACAATTGAGGGGAAGGGATCCTGCCTGGGAAACAGACAATTTGAACTACCCAAATGGGCGGGAACCTTTCCCCCAGGTGTTGAAAGGGGCTGGCAGTTCAGGCTATGCGGCGAACTGACGGGTGCCACCCCAAAAGGAAAACTCTGAAGAAGCCGCTTCAGCTGCTAAAGCCACTAAAGCCGCAAACCCGGCTTTGGCAGCGGGAACTGCCGCTGAAGCTGCAAACCCGCCAGCGACTGCGCGAACCTAGCAGCACCTCCCCCACACTGTTAAACTGTTTCAACTGGTTTGAACCGGTTTGAAGTTGTCTGAACTGGTCTGAACGGGTTTGAACCAGTTGAACTGATTTGAACTGGTTTGAACCAGTTTGAACTGATTTGAACTGGTTTGAACCAGTTTGAACTGATTTGAACTGGTTTAAACTGGTTTGAACCAGTATGAACTGGTTTGAGCTGGTTTAAACTGGTTTGAACAGGTTTGAACTGGTTTGAATTGGTTTGTACCGGTCTAAACCATTCTCAAGTGGTTTAAACTTGTCTGAACTGGTCTGAACCGGTTTGAACTGGTATTTTTATGCCCAGATTGAAGTCCCCAAAGACCACCAGGGAACCAATTCCAATGCAAAAGCAAAGAGCTATTTTATTGCAAGCTCAAGCTTTGGCATCTGGGGTCTCCGATACAATGGATTGGAGCCAGAAGCCCCGATCTCTGTACTAGGAGTATTTTATAGCATGTAACAGTAAACTGGGCATATACATTTTAAACAAAGAGATTACGTCTGGATTGGTTGCCACTGGACCAGCCATGTGACTCACCCCAGAAACGGTTTCTGATTGAAAACCTGTGATTCATACTTGAATCTGGCAACTCATTATCACTTGCAGGTTTTACTCAAAATGGCAGGTGAAACAAAATGGCTACCTTCAATTTAGCATAGTCATCAAGATGGAGTCAGTTTGGTACCATCAGCTTGAACCAGTCCGAACCATTCTGAACCAGTTTGAACTGGTTTGAACCATTCTGAACCTGTCTGAACTGGTATGAACTGGTTTGAAGCGGTCTGAACCAGTTTGAACTTGTTTGAACTGGTTTAAACCAGTCTGAACTAGTCTGATCTGCTTAACTCCAGTCTGAGCCGGTCTGAACCGGTTTGAACCAGATTTAACTGGTTTCAACTGGTTTCAACCGGTCTGAACTGGTTTCAGCTGGTTAGAAATGGGCTGAAATGGAGTGAATCGGTTTGAAATGGTTTGAACCGGTTTAAACTGATTTCAACAGGTTTGAACCTGTTTGAACCGGTTTGAACTGGTCTGAACCAGTCTGAACTGGTTTGAACTGATTTGAAGTTGTTTTAAGCAGTCGTAACCGCTTTGAACTGGTGTGAACCGGTTTGAACTGGTTCGAACCGGTCTGAACTGGTTTGAACCAAATTTAACTGGTTTCAACTGGTTTGAACCGGTCTGAACCGGTCTGCACCGGATTGAATTGGTTTGAACCAGTCTGAACCGGTTTGAACTGTTTTGAACAGGTATGAAACGATTTGAACTGGTTTAAACTGGTTTGAACCAGTCTGTACCTGTTTGAGCTGGTTTAAACTGGTTTGAACCGATCTGAACTGGTATGATCTGGTTTGAACTGGTTTGAATTGGTTTGAACCAGTCTAAATAGGTCTCAACTGGTTTAGACTGGTCTGAAGTGGTCTGCCCTGGTTTGAACCGGTCTTAACTGGTTTGATCCGTTTTGAACCGTTTTTAACTGGTTTGAACTGGTCTGAACAGGTTTAAACGGGTTTGAACTGGTTTGATCCATTCTGAACTGGTCTGAAGCAGTTTGAACTGTTTTTTTTTGTGTGTGTGCCCAGATTGAAGTCCCCAAAGACCACCAGGGAGCCAATGTTGATGCAAATGCAAAGAGTCCTTTTATTTCAAGCTCGAGCTTGGGTGTCTGGGGTCTCTGATACAATGGATCTGAACCAGAAGCCCCGAGCTCTGTACTAGCAGTATTTTATAGCTCTTTACAGTAAACTGGGTGTATACATTTCAAACAAAGGGATTACGTCTGGATTGGTTGCCACCGGACCAGCCTTGTGACTCACCCCAGAAATGGTTTCTGATTGGAAACCTGTGATTCATACTTAAATCTGGCAACTCATTATCACTTGCAGGTTTTACTCAAAATGGCAGGTGAAACAAAATGGCTACCTTCAATTTAGCATACTCCTCAAGATTGCATCGGTTTGGTACCTTCAGTTTGAACTGGTCTGTACCGGTCTGAACCGGTCTGAACCGTTCTGAACCAGTCTGACCAGTATGAACTGGTTTGAACCAGTCTGAACCGGTTTTAAATTGTTAGGACTGGCAAAAATGGGTCTGAACCGGTCTGCACTGGTTTGAATGGGTTTGAACCAGTCTGAACCGGTTTGTACTGGTTTAAACAGGTCTGAACTGCTTTCAGCTGGTTTAAACTGGTTTGAACCGGTCTGAACCAGTCTGAACTAATTGAATGGGTTTGAACAGCTTTGAACGGGTTGGAACTGGTTCGAACTGGTCTAAACCAGTGTCAACTGGTTTATACCGGTCCGAACTGGTCTGAACCCGTTTGAACTTGTATGAATTGTTCTGAACCGGTCTGAACAGGTTTGAATTGGTCTGAACCTTTTTGAACTGCTCTAAACTGGTCTCAACTGGTTTAAACTTGTCTGAACTAGTCTGAAACAGTTTGAACTGGTTTGAACTGCTCTGAACCGGTTTGAATTGGTCTGAACCTTTTTAAACTATAGTCAACTGAATTGAACTGGTCTGTACCAGTTTGAACGGGCTTGAACTGGTTTGAACAGCTGTGAACCAGTCTGAACCAGTATGAAATTATCTGAACCAGTTTGAATGGGGTTTTTTGTGCCCAGATTGAAGTCCACAAATACCACCAGGGAGCCGATTACGATGCAAAAGCAAAGAGCCATTTTATTGCAAGCTCGAGCTTGGGCGTCTGGGGTCTCCGATACAACGGATCCAAGCCAGAAGCCCTGAGCTCTGTACTAGGGGTATGTTACAGAATTTTACCTGGCATATACATTTTAAATGAAGGGATTACATCCGGATTGGTTGCCACCGAACCAGCCATGTGACTCACCACAGAAACTATTTCTGATTGGAAACCTGTGAATCATACTTGAATCTGTCAAATCATGATGACTTGCAGGTTTTACTCAAAGTGGCGAGTAAAACAAAATTACTACCTTCAATTTATCATACTCATCAAAATGGCGTCAGTTTGGTACCTTACATTTGAACCAGTCTGTACCGGTCTGAACTGGTTTGAACTGGTTTGAACCGTTCTGAAGTGGTATCAACTGGTTTGAACTGGTCTGAACCTGTTTGAACTGGTTTAAACTGGTCTGAATCGGTCTGAACTGGTTTGAACTGGTTTGAACCGGTCTGAATCAGTTTAAACTGGTCTGAACCGATTTGAACAGGATTAAATCGGTTTGAACTGGTTTGAACCCGTCTGAATCAGTCTGAACCGGTTTCATCCAGTTTGAATTGTTTTGAACTGGTCTAAACCTGTCTCAACTGGTTTAAACTGGTCTGAACCAATTTGATCTGGTCAGAACCGGTCTGAACGGGTCTGAACTGGTATAAATTGTTCTGAATCGTTTTTAACTGTTTTCAACTGGTTTGAACTGGTTTGAACCGGTCTGAACTAGTCTGAACCAGTTTGAACGGGTTTTTTTGTGCCCAGATTGAAGTCCCCAAATACCACCAGGGAGCCGATTCAGATGCAAAAGCAAAGAGCTGTTTTATTGCAAGCTCAAGCGTGGGTGTCTGGGGTCTCCGATACAATGGATCTGAGTCAGAAGCCCCGATTTCTGTAATAGGAGTATTTTATAGCTTTTTACAGTAAACTGGGCATACACATTTTAAACAAGAAGATTACGTCTGTATTGGTTGCCACTGGACCAGCCACGTGACTCACCCCAGAAACGATTTCTGATTGGAAACCTGTGATTCATACTTGAATCTGGCAACTCATGATGACTTGCAGGTTTTACTCAAAATGGTGGGTGAAACAAAACGGCTACCTTCAATATAGCATACTCATCAAGATGGAGTCGCTTTGGTAACTTAAGTTTGTACCGATCTGAACCGGTCTGAACTGGTTTGAACTTGTTTGCACTGGTTTAAACCGGTCTTATCCACTCTGGACTGGTTGAAACCAGTCTGAACTGGTTTGAATCAGTCTGAACCGGTTTGAACTGTTTTGAACCGGTCTGAACTGGTTAAAACCGGTCTGAACTGGTCTTAAGCGATTTGAACAGTTTGAACAGGTCTAAACCAGTTTGAACTGGTTTAAACCGGTGTGAACTGGTTTAAACTGGTCTGAACAAGTCCCAACCTATCTGAACCAGTTTGAAGTGATTTAAACAGGTCTGAACTGGTTTAAACTGGTTTGAAATGGTCTGAACTGGTCTGAACTGGTTTGAACTGGTTTTGTTGTACCCAGATAGGAGTCCCCTAAGACCACCAGGGAGCCGATTCTGATAAAAAAGCAAAAAGCCGTTTTATTGCAAGCGTGAACTTTGGCATCTGGGGTCTCCTATACAACAGATCTGAGCCAGAAGCCCCTAGCTCTGTACTACGAGTATTTTATAGCTTTTTACAGTAAACTGGGCGTATACATTTTAAACAAACGGTATGTTGGGATTGGTTGCCACTGGACCAGCCATGTGACTCACCCCAGAAACAGTTTTTGATTAGAAACCTGTGATTCATACTTGAATCTGGCAACTCATGATGACTTGCAGGTTTTCCTCCAAATGGTGGGTGAAACAAAATGGCTACATTCAATTTAGCATACTCATCAAGATGGCGTCGCTTGTGTACCTTCAGTTTGAACCGGTCTGAACCGGTTTGAACTGGTTTGAACCATTCTAAATTTGTTTGAACCAGTCTGAACCGGTCTGAACTTGTTTGAACTGCTTTAAACCTGTCTGAACTGGTGTGAACTGGTTTTATCTGGTCGTAACCAGTTTGATGTAGTTGGAACTGGTTTGAACTGGTTTGAAATGGTCTGAATTTGTTTGAACCGTTTGGAACTGGTTTGAACTGGTATAAACCGGTGTCAACTGTTTTAAACCTGTCTGAACTGGTTTGAACTAGTTTAAACTGTTTTCAACCATTCTGAACGAGTGTGAACCGGTCTGAACCAGTTGGAACCAGTTTGAACTGGTCTAAACCAGTCTCAACTGGTTTAAACTGATCTGAATCTGTCTGAATCGGTTTGAACTGGTCTGAACAGGTCTGAGCCAGTCTTAACCGGTTTGAATTGGTGAACCGTTTTTAACTGGTTTAAACTGGTTTGAACTGGTCTGAACCGGTTTGAACGGGCTTGAACTGGTTTGAACCACTGTGAACTGGTCTCAACCAGTCTGAACCAGTTTGAACTGTTTTGAACCAGTCTGAACTGTTGTGAACCAGTTTGAACTGGGTTTTTGTGCCCAGATCGAAGTACCCAAGGACCACCAGGGAGCAGATTCTGATGCTAAAGCAAAGAGTTGTTTTATTGCAAGCTCAAGCTTGGGGGTCTGGGGTCTCCTATGCAACGGATCCAAACTAGAAGCCCAGAAATCTGTACTGGGAGTATTTTACAATTTTTTACAGTAAACTCAGCGTATAAATTTTAAGCAAAGAAATTACATCTGGATAGGTTGCCAAAGGACCAGCCGTGTGACTCACTCCAGAAACGGTTTCTGATTGGAAACCTGTGACAGGTACTTGAATCTGGCAACTCATGATGATTTGCAGGTTTTACTCAAAATGGTGGGTGAAACAAAATGGCTACCTTCAATATAGCTAACTCATCAAGATGGCATCGGTTTGGTATCTTCAGTTTGAAGAGGTCTGAACCACTCTGAACCGGTTTGAAGTGGTTTGAACTGTTCTGAACCGGTCTGAACTGGTTTGAACTGGTATGAACTGCTTTGAACTTGTTTGAACTGGTTTAAACAGGTCTGAACTGGTCTGAACTGGTTTGAACTAGTGTGAACCAGTCTGAACCAGTCTGAACCGGTTTGAGGAGGTTTATACTGGTTTGAACAGGTCTTAACCAGTCTGATCTGGTTTGAACCAGTTTGAATTGGTTTGAACTGGTCTCAACCGGTTTAAACTGGTCTGAACTGCTTTTAACTGCTCTGAACCCGTTTGAAGGGGCTTGAACTTGTTTGAACAGCTGTGAACCAGTCTGAACAGGTTTGAACTTGTTTGAACTGGTCTGAACCAGTTTGAACTGGTTTTTTTGTGCCCAGATTGAAGCCCCCAAAGAGCACCAGGGAGCTGATTCCAATAAAAAAGCAAAGAGCCATTTTATTGCAAGCTTGAGCTTGGGTGTCTGGGGTCTCCAACACAATGGATCCGAGTCAGAAGCCCCGAGCTCTGTACTAGAAGAATTTTATAGCTTTTTACAGTAAAGTGGGTGTATACATTTTAAACAAATGGATTATATCTGGATTGGTTGCCACCGGACCAGCCATGTGACTCACCACAGAAATGGTTTCTGATTAAAAACCTGTGATTCATACTTGAATCTGGCAACTCATGATGACTTGCACGTTTTACTCAAAGTGGCAGGTGAAACAAACTGGCTACTTTCAATTCAGCATACTCATCAAGATGGTGTTGGTTTTGTAACATGAGTTTGAACTGGTCTTATTCGCTCTAAACTGGGTTGAATCAGTTTGAATGTTTCAACTGGTCTGATTCGGTCTAAACTGGGTTGAATCAGTTTGGAATGTTTTGAACCAGTTTAAACTGGTTTCAACTGGTTTGAACCTGTTTGAACTGGTTTGAACTGGTCTGAACCAGTTTGAATGGGTTTGAGCTGGTTTCACCCGCTGTGAACCAACTGGTCTCAACTGGTCTGAACCAGTTTGAAGCCCCGAGCTATGTACTAGGAATATTTTATAGCTTTTTACAGTAAACTGGGCATATACATTTTAAACAAAGAGATTACGTCTGGATTAGTTGCCACCGGACCAGCCATGTGACTCACCCCAGAAACGGTTTCTGATTGGAAACCTGTTCATCCTTGAATCTGGCAACTCATGATGACTTGCAGGTTTTACTCAAAATGGTGGGAGAAACAAAATGACTACATTCAATATAGCATACTCATCGAGATGCACCAGTTGGGAACCTTCAGTTTGAGCTGGTCTGAACCAGTCTGAACCAGTTTGAAATGGTTTGAACCGTTCTGCAATGCTCTGAAACGGTATGAACTTGTTTGAACCGGTCTGAACCGGTTTAAACTGGTCTGAACCGGTCTGAATTGGTCTGAAAAGGTTTTAACCAGATTTAACTGGTTTGAAACGATCTGAACTCGTTTCAAATGGTTTAAACTGGTTTGAATGGGTCTGAACCAGATTGAATTGGTTTGAAATGGTTTGAACCGGTTTAAACTGGTTTCAAGTGGTTTGAACTTGTTTGAACAGGTTTCAACTGGTTTGAACTGGTCTGAACCACTTTGAACTGGTTTTAACTGTTCTGAACCGTTTTGAACTGGATTAAACTGGTCTGAACCAGTTTGACTGGTTTGAACTGGTTTAAACTGGTTTGAAACAGTCTGGGCGGGTTTGAGCTGGTTTAAACTGGTTTGAACCGGTGTGAACCTGTCTGAACAGGTTTGAACCGGTTTTAACTGGTCTAAACCGGTTCAACTGGTTTAAACCGGCCCTAACCGGTCTTAACTGGTCTGAACAGGGCTGAACCGGTTTGAACCATTTTGAGTTGGTTTGAACCAGTCTAAACCGGTCTTAACTGGTTTAAACTGGTATCAAATGGTCTGAACCAGCTTGAACCAGTCTGAACCGGTCTGAACCAGTTTGAAACTGTCTCAACCGGTTTTAACTGGTTTAAAGTGGTTTGAACTGGTCTGAACCAGTCTGATCTGGTTTGAAGCAGTCTGAACTGGACTGAACCAGTTTGAACTGGTTTCTTTGTGCCCAGATCAAAGACCCCAAAGACCACCAGGGAGTCGATTCTGGATGCAAAAGCAAATAGCCATTTTATTGTAAGCTTGAGTGTGGGCATCTTGGTTCTCCAACACTATGGATTCAAGCCAGAAGCCATGAGCTCTGTACTAGGAGTATTTTATAGCTTTCTACAGTAAACTGGGCATATACATTGTATTTTTTTTATTTTTTATTAAATCATAGCTGCGTACATTGATATGATCATACACTAGCTTCACAGACCATTTGACACATTTTTGTCACAATAGTTAACATGGCCTTCCTGGCATTTTCCCAGTTACCGTGTCAAGACATTTACATTCCACATCTGCTAAGTTTCACATATACCCTTTTAAGGTGCCCCACAGGTGTATTTCCACGAGTACCCGTCCCTCCACCCACCTCCCCCCTTTCCCCTATTTTTAGGTTGTAACTGGGTTATAGCTTTCATGTGAAAGCCCTAAATTAGTTTCATAGTAGGGCTGAGTACATTGGGTACTTTTTCTTCCATTCTTGAGATACTTTACTAAGAAGAATATGTTGTAGCTCCATCCATGTAAGCATGAAAGAGGTAAAGTCTCCGTCTTTTTTTAAGGCTGCATAATATTCCATGGTGTACATATACCACAATTTATTAATCCATTCGTGTATCGATGGGCACTTGGGCTTTTTCCATGACTTAGTAATTATGAATAGGGCTGTGATAAACATTCTGGTACAAATATCTTTGTTATGATGTGATTTTTGGTCTTCTGGGTATATGCCCAGCAGGGGGATTTCCGGATTGAATGGCAGATCTATTTTTAGATCTCTAAGTGTTCTCCATATATCTTTCCAAAAGGAATATATTAATTTGCTTCTCACCAGCAGTGCAGAAGTGTTCCCTTTTCTCCACATCCACGCCAACATCTCTGGTCTTGAGATTTTGTGATATAGGCTACTCTCACTGGAGTTA
>CAUYPK010131910.1:0-13441 GCA_963574355.1 Loris lydekkerianus
TTATCGCAATAAGTCGGGTGCTTGGAAAGTTACTGCCCTAGGCGAAACGAACATTCTGACTGTTGGATTACCACGCCTGCTCCGGGAATTCCCCACCCTCTCATACCCCCAGCACACTTCCTCCCTCCGCTTGTGTTTATACAGCTGTTAAAAAATAAAGTTTTGGGGGAGCTTGATCAGAATCCTGTCTTGCTTTCCGCTTCTTCATGTCTCTTGTTTCTCTCACTCTCTCAGTCCCATGCCCTAGGTCCCTGCTGAACTAGCCCCGCGGGCCGGGGCACACCTGGACGAATGCTTTACTTCCTTTTTCTCCAGTGTGATTATGATGTTCATTCGATATACAGTTAAGCTCATTTGTTTCCCTTCACTTTCATTTTAGGTTTTTGTTTCCTTCCGATTCTTATTGATTTAATTTTATTTTTCAAGCATGTAGACTGTTAGCATGCTTTCAAAAGTCAAAAGTACACCAGAAACGATACTCAGAGAAGGGTCACTTCCTGCCACGTCCCTTCTATTCCTCACCCCTTGTAGGATACCAGCTCCAAAGTTTTCTGGTTTATCCCTCTTATGGTTCTTTTTGTAAAGATAAGCAGACATATGTGTTTTCTTATTTTCTCTTCTTTGTTACACAAAAGTAGCATCCTATATATGCTTCTTTATTTTCATTTGTCTTCCATAATAGCTCCCCAAAATCACTCTGTATCAGTTCACAAAGATCTTTTGTATCCTTTACTGTAGCTGCAAGGTACTCCATTGTGTATGTGGGCCATAGTTTATTCAACCACTTTCTTATGCTTGGGTGTTGATGACGTTGCCAATATTTTGCAATTGCAGATAAAGCTGCAGTAAATATCAGATCAGTAAGCTTTTTAAAAATGCACTTCAATCTCCTTAGAGAAGGAAAAAGGGGATAGAGACAACTAATAGGACCAGGAAATGTAAAAGCCTACTTGCTCAGGCTGGCTTGACCCACAGCTTGCATGAATAGGTCTTTCAAAGAAGTAAGCAAAGGCCTAACTATATTCCTGTCTTTCTAACAGTTATGGGGTTTATTTTGTTTTGTTACAGTTCTATGGAACTAGCAGAAGGAGCACCTAGGAGCTCATTCTCCTCATTCCTAGACTCCTGCCTGCCTCACACCAGGACTGCAGAAATCCCAGCCTAGTGGTTCTGTTGACAGACTGATTCCTGGCTGGGGACTCAACTGGGACACCTTGCTTCATGAAGACCCCTCTCATCCCCTGATGGCCTCTCAGTAAATCCAGTAATGGTGGAAGGTGACAGCCACAACTCTGCTGTCATAAGGGTATTGAAAAGGCTCTGAAAGTTGGTGATTGTCCCCATATGACAGCCCCAAGCCTCTGGGCAGAGGTGATGAGCAATATCCCCAGGCAGTAGCCCAGAATGGAGCTGAGGCCTTTTTGCAGTATTTGACTATCCAGACCCATCTACAGGGAAATCTTTGACAAATTTTCCACCATTGAAGCCATGTTGAGATTCTCAGCTTTAGTCCCTCTAAGCCAGTGGTTCTCAACCTTCCTAATGCCACAACCCTTTAATACAGTTCCTGTGGGTCGCAACCCACAGGTTGAGAACAGCTGCTCTAAGCCCTTGTGGGAAAGACTTCAGGTGGGCAGTGATAAGTTTATAATGAAGAGAGAGGAAGACAGACAGAAGTGATGGAGAAGATGAGGTGAGAATAAATCCAATTCTGAGCTTGAGATTGCAAATTCAATTGGAAATTGAAGCTGGAAGCAAATTCAAAAAAATGAATGATGAATGAATTCACTAATTTAATCAACCTAGTTCCTTTTGATATGATTTCCCCCCTGAGAATAATCAGAACACTAACAAAAGTCTTTGCCAAAGTTATACCATAATTCTGTGTCATGCACAGACGAAGAGAGGGAAAACAGAGATTTGATTTCCTCGTTTCTATTTCTCTGGTAGCATCGCCTGGTTCTTGGGCAAGAGCAAGGTGGAATGCCATTGTTCTGCCTAATACAGAGGTGAATTTTGTGGGTGTTTGATTATAATTTTTGATCTGGTCTTGAAAGCTCTTCCCTACCTATGTAAATTGAAAGAACTTGGCTGAAAGCATCTGGGTTGGTAAAAGTTTTTCTGTAGGCATACTTCTCAAGCAAACAAAAGTCAGCTTTTTCCTTGGTGAAGCAGTGCCTTTGTGAATTTTGGTGAAGACTGTCTGTCTGTCTGTCTGTCTGTATCTCACGCCATCTAAGGCAGAAATGGGATAAAGGGGGCATCGTGAACTGGGCTGTAGCTCTCGTGCATGTAAGGGGTGGGTTATTGGTTGATTCCGCAGGTGCAGGAGTAAGGAGTAATGAGAATTCTCAGGGGAAGCGCGCATAGAATCCTTCCTAAAAGGGATTGCCCCACAGCAAAATATCATGCGGAATTGCTTTGCACCCCAGGCCTCAATTTCCTCATTCTTCAAGATTTCTATAAAAGGCTGGCCCCATATACCAGATGGCAGGTTCAAACCCGGCCCTGACTAAAAAAACTGCAAAAAAAAAAAAAAAAAAATTTCTATAAAAGAAGCCAATGTTCTGCTTTTTTCTGCTCTCTGCACCCCTGTAAGTAAATTTCTGCTCCAGAAGACACAAAGGTGAACGAGCCAGTACGCCTTGTTCTGATGCCTCCTACCAACAGCGCCTTCATACAATTCACATTAGTCACCTCTCCTCGAAGACACTATCTGGGGGCGAGCTCGGGGCACTCTGAACAGACCAGAATGCCTGACTGAGTCCATCATCTCCTCTTGTAATTATTAACTCATCAGGCTGGTGTTTGAGATAAGAAGTGGATAAGTGAGAAGACAAGAAGTGTGTGAAACTATGATTGCCTTTAATGACAACGTTTCTCAAGCAGGAATACCTTTATTGGAAGGTACTTACCTAGTGTATGTCCACACCACCCTGAATGCTCCCGATCTCATCAGAAGCTAAACAGACTCAGATCGGGTTAGTACTTTGATGAAGATATTTACCTAAATCTTCTAACCTAGATAATGTTTGATCCCAAATAGTAGTGCTCTTTCAAACTTTGTATTGATATACAATGTGCACTCAGAAAAGTACATCTAACCTAAGTGTACAGCTTGCCCAATTTTCAAAACCTAAACACACCCTTGTGGCCAGCACCCAGATGAAGAAACAGGATGTTACTCATACCCCAGAAGCCCTCGCCCCAAGCACTCCAATAGCCTGGCCCCTAAAAGCAGAGATTCTTTCTTGCCCGTCTTTGGACCATATGTAAATGGACTCATACAGCACAGTCTCTTTTCCCTGTTTTTTGTCCATCAGCATTACGTTTGTGAGAGTCACCCTAGTCACTCCACGTAGTGGTCAATTGTTCATTCTCACTGCTGCATGGCAGTATACAGCAGAATAAATACAGCAGAATTTATTTACTCATTTTCCTATTGAGAGACATTTGGGTAGTTTCCAGTTCAGCGCTCCCTCATAGGGTTAAGTATTAAAAGAATCAATGCAATTTAGAACATTAAGAATAACGCCTGGCACATGGAAAGCACTCCATAAATGTTAAATGTTATTTTATTCAAATGTATTGAAATTAACTACTGCCAGTGCATCTTGAGGTTAGAGAAACAGAAAGTTTCCCACACAGAGGGAGGTAGCAATCAGATAAGGGCCACAAGGGCCTCTGGAGTCAGCATGCATGATCTCTGGCTGTACAAATCAAAGTTAATTCCTGAGAACTTGAATGTGCAAATTAAACCAAAATTTCAGTGCCCCGAAATATTTATAGGAAAGCGTGAACCATGTGAAGAAGCAATATTAATGACAGGCTATGATTTTCAATTTTTTTTCTTTTTGCTAGCAAAGCCAGTGACAGCTCTTCTATTAAGTTAATTTACTATAGGATCTCAGGATTAGTGAATTCCTTACGAACTTTATAGACTTTTATAGTCTAACCTTTGGCAAACACTGTTTTGGGAATTGATATAAATGTTGATCTAAGTATAAATACATGCAGATTTAATAAATAGTCAGTGGAAGAAAGGGCAGTGGTAGGGAAGAAAGGATGGTAAGAGTCACCAGGTGGGAAGTTCAAAGACATGTAAAACCCGTAGCTCAGCGGGTAGGGCGCCAGCCACATACACAGAGACTGGCAGGTTCCAGCCCGGCCTGAGCCTGCTAAAACAACAATGACAACTGCAACAAAAAAACTAGCCAGGTGTTGTGGTGGGCGCCTGGGGTCCTAGCTACTTGGGAGGCTGAAGGAAGAGTTTGAGGTTGCTGTGAGCTGTGATGCCACAGCACTCTACCGAGGACAACATAATGAAACTCTGTCTCAAAATAAAAAATAAAAATAAATAAATAAAACTGAGCCTTACTCCATCACCAGGGGTGAGTGGAATTGGTTTCTAATATCAGATGTCAACCAAATACATTGCATCTTCTCTCCTACTTTAGCAGAACTCAACCCTGACAGCATATTAAAATTACCTGGGGAGCCTTCAAAACTACCAATGCCCAGCCTGATACCCCGAAATTCTGATTCTGTTGGTTTGGCAGCAAGGCCTAGATGTTTCCTTTTCTTAAGCTCCTCAGCTAATTCTTTTAATGTGCAGCCAAAGTTGAAAAATACTGGGGGTGTCTTCTGAGTAGTAATCTCTTCCAGTAGGGCAACAGAGTAAGGTCCTCACTAGTTTCAACTGCATCTGTCTGCTTTGGTCAAGAAAGGCTCCAAACACTGGCTCAACCAGCTATTATCTAATACATTTTCTCTCATACCTGCAACTTCAGAATATTCCAGTCTATTTTAAGCCTTCCTGTGTTTTTTAAAGCACAATACTTTCCAAGCCAAAGACTTACCATTTCAAATTTCATGGGCTATGATTCAATCTAAAGCAAAACCGAACAGGACTAAATCCCCCAATTAGTAATTGGACGTTTTGTTATTGATGAAAGAAGATAGATGAAAGTGTGTTGAACTGTGAAGCCCTTCACAAAAGTGTGAGATTGCTTTTTAGGTGGTTGTTGCTGCTATTACCTGTGATTTAACCTGCAGGAAGTTGGGAGAAGGCAATGGAGAAGGCACCATATTGGTATACGTGCACATGTGAATTTGAATTTCTGACTTGGCCACTTATTAACTATGGGTCCTTGCCTTATCCAGGAGCTGACGTTTTATAAAAGATGGGAGCATTAGTACACTTCAAAAGAAAATTTTGTAAATGAAAGGAGCTAATTTAAATGGTGCTTAGTAAAGAAATGAGCCATGAGTAAATAAATGGTGGTTACCCTCTTGCATTAGTCAGCTGATGCTATGATGCTGCATAACAAACACCCCCCCCAAAAAAAAAAAAAAAATCTTAGTGGCTTATCAGAACAACACTCCCTTTGTGTCATGGGTCAATGGGTCAGCTCCATGTGTCATGGGTCAGCTTCAGCTTAAGCTGAACTCTTCAGCTTAAGCTCAACTCATGTGTCAATGGGTCAGCTTCAGCTTAAGCTCTGCTTAAGACTGCCTGTAAATCAGATTGAGGACTGTTCCATATGTGTCTCACTCAGGAGTTAGCAGCTACCTGAGACATGCTTTTCTCACGGTGGATGACAGTTCTGCAAAAAGTGCCTGGAAGAAATTTGCATTGCTTTTTAACAACTTAGCTCAGAACTCATTCATTATCACTTCCACCCACTTTTAGAGCAAATCATATGACCAACCTCAAAGTCAATGGGACAGAGAAGCACAATTTACCAGTGAAGCCACGGCACAGTGAAGGGAGCAGAAGGAAGAGTTGTGAACATATAACATATCCTACCATATTTCCTTTTCTTCCTGCAGGGTGCCAACAGAGGAGTATAGAGGGATAAGGAGCTCTGCCTTACACCTCATTTGTGAGCGTGTCTGGCTTCACTGGTACAAGTGCCCTCATATTTAGGAAGAAAAGCCATTGTCTGATACAACCGTCTCCTTTCTCCTCCTCCCCACCTCCAGATGTTTGTGATAAGGGACAAACAACTCAGAGGCAATCTATAATTCACCAGAAGCCTTCTCAAATCTTGCTTGCATGAATACATCTAAACTGATAGCTGGTAGAAATGCCATGTGGAGTTGCTTTGCAAACAGACATACTATATACTGATTATCAAGTAACTGGGTCCTTGTCTAAACTCAACTCTTTCCTTTTACTCCTCCAGCACCTTTTTAATGTATATATGACGTTTTTGAGTATTTGCTCTAAGTGACATAATCACTACTCCAATATGTTTGAATTCTAACACGTCATTGAAATTTTGAAGCTGGGTGAATAGGCAGCTCCATCTCTACTTATCTAACCAGAGTGTTCCGGCCAAACATGTAATGTGGTTAGTAGAGCGTTACCAGACATGCCTTTGCATATTCACTAATCGCAGAAGAAGTTTAGTCAAAAGATCAAAGGTGTTTAGCAAAAAGTAACTGGCATAATTTTTTTCTTTTTTTTTTTTTTCGAGATTGAGTCTCACTCTGTTACCCTCAGTAGAGTGCTATGGCATTACAGCTCACAGCAACCTCAAACTCTTGGGCTTAAGCAATCCTCTTGCCTCAGCCTCCCAAGTAGCTGAGACTACACGCACCTGCCACAATGCCCGGCTATTTTTTAGAGCTGGGGGTGTCGCTTTTCCTCAGGCTGGTCTCGAAATCATGAGCTCAGGCAATCCACACACCTTGGCCAACTGGCATAATTGAGGATAATTCTGAGTGTATTCAAGATATCAATTCATTTTGAAGTCATCCCTCTGAGAATATTAGTTGAAGAATTTTTTTTGTTTGAGACAGAGTCTCACTATGTTGCCCTGGGCAGAGTGCTATGGCGTCACAGCTCATAGCAACCTCAAATTTTTGGGCTTAAGCGATTCTCTTGCCTCAGCCTCCCAAGTAGCTGGGACTAAAGGCACCTGCCACAATGCCCGGCTATTTTTTGTTGCAGTTGTTGTTGTTGTTTAGCTGGCCTGGGCCAGGTTCAAACCCGCCACCCTTGGTGTATGTGGCTGGCGCCCTAACCACTGTGCTACAGGCACTGAGCCTGTTGAAGGATATTTAAACCAGCACTGTAGCTGGGCGTGGTGGCTCACACCTGTAACATTAGCACTCTGGGAGGCTGAGGTCTGTAGCACAGTGGTTAGGGCACCAGCCCACATACACAGAGGGTGGCGGGTTTGAACCCAGCTCAGGCCAGATAAACAACAATGACAACTGCAATAAGAAATAGCTGAGTGTTGTGGTGGGCACCTGTAGTCCCAGCTACCTGGGAGGCTGAGGCAAGAGAGTTGCTTAAGCCCAAGAGTTTAAAGTTGCTGTGAGCTGTGATGCCACAGCACTCTATCCAGGGCAACATAGTGAGACTTTGTCTCAAAAAAAAAAAAAAAAGTGGGAGGTTGAAGCCCAGGTGAGTTGCTTGAGCTCAGTAGTTCATGACCAGCCTGAGCAAGAGTGAGACCCCATCTCTACTAAAAATAGGTGTAGTCCCAGCTATTTGGGAGGCTGAGGCAAGAGGATCACTTGAGCCCATGAGTTTGCAGTTGTTGTGAGCATACGATGTCATGTCAATCTACCCAGGGGGACAGCGTCAGATCCTGTCTCTAAATAAATAAGTACATAAATAAAAAATAAATAAATAAAAACCCAGTACTGTGAGTAGAGGGTGGCCATCAGAGGCTGGGTTGTATTGTTACGGAATTCAAATTGAGCTACAGAAACAGGCTTCTCCAAAAACAGTCTCTGGACTACCAACATCAGAATCATCTAGGGCTATTGGGTAAAACTGCAAGTTCCCAGGCAATCTTCTGTGTGGGCAATGTGGCCTTTATTCACTTGGGTTCAAGTGGGTTGAGTCTGAAAAAGAAGTCAGCACGTGGGTTAAGGGGGGGTCAGAATATAAGAGTTTGGAGGGGTAGGGATTGGCTCATTCATTCCTTCCTGGGCGGGAGGGTTTTATCTGGGGTCCCTACATTTGACCCTATCAGAACCTGCTTCAGAATTTCTGGAAGCAGGACCCAAGAATCCCTATTTCTTTATGCACACCAGGACTTCTGTGTAAAATCAAATGTGGACAGAGGCCCTGCACATCTTTCATTCCATGTATTGCTGATGGAAAATGTGAGGTTTTTATAATACCAGATTAATCACTCACTGATAAATGCAGCCAAAGGACTTTTTCCCATTATTATTACTAAACTTTTTTTGAAAACTAAGTGTTAATACTTTCACCCAGGATGCTGCTGTAACAAGATTTTTGTGCCTTTTTAAAAAACCACTACTTGAGCATTAGAAACCATAATTTTCATTAAGAATTCTGCTTTAATATTAAAATAATCATTTTCCTCCCATTTTCTCAAATACCCGTGGCCTCCAAAACTTACATAAACATTGTTGGATGAAACAAAAGCAAATTGAGACACAAATGTTGTGAGTGATGGGATCGGTTTTATTTGTGTATTGAATTTACCACATCTTTTTCCTGATAGATGGATGATAAACTGTCTTTTTATGGTACTTTAGGCACACTACAGTGAAGTTCGTGTAATAGCCTAATTTGGGATTATCTTTCCCTTTCCACTTAGTAAGTGTCTTTAATATTTTCCATCTAGGTACATGGGGTAATAAAGCGTTAACTGTTTCACTAAAATTAAACGGAAGAATGGTTCTGAGAGTTGAGAGAAAGAATAGAAATCAACTAAGAAGTCATCAGACTCCCCCCCACCTTCTTTCCCTTCCTGCTTTTTACATTTAAAATTCAAGGCCTTTATCTTAATGGCTTCTAGCTTTCAACTGTGTGGAAAATAAATTTGAATCATTTGGAAGATTCTGAAGCCTTCTTACTTTAATCACTGAACACAAAGATGCAAAAAGGTGGGGGAACATCTGTTTCCCAGGTTAGGAATGTTAACTAGGATGTTGAAAAAAATCTATGCCTTTATCTTGCCTTGATCCAATTAGCAAATACCAGCCATTCTAGAAGACTCTGGCAACAGTTGCTCAGAGAGGGAAAAACCTAGAAGAAAAATGCAAAAGGAAAAATTTCCGCATCGTGAAATTTAAGGACTATCAGAACTATAGTAGAAAAGGTAATGATAAGGCACGTGTTTTAAGGCTCTTGTGTGCTTGGGCTGGGAGTTTTCTCACTGTATTCTATGACAAAGATTTTGTTTTGAGTGGCAAGGAAAAATAATGTTACGTTCAAAGTGATTCAAGGGGAAAAAAGAAAGATTTCTCTGTAAAAATAGTAAGATCTTCCCTAGCCAAGAGGGCTAAAATGTGGATAGTTCTGATATGCTCATCAAGCATTTATTTCTATTTTGAATTATTGTAACTGTTTGCCTTAACATAGCCTCCAGCATTTTTCAGAATTGAGGGGAAAGCCCTGGGATTTAAGCTAACATTTTTTGATTCATAAACAGATTCTAGTGTCAAAGGTTGAGTGTGCTATAGTCAAAAACAAAATGGCTCCATCTGTTGGATTGCTCAGTGATTTTACCTTCAATATCCAGCAACTTGGGGTTTTATTACAGGGTTCCTAAAGTAAGGGTCTAACTGTAACCTGATACTATAACAATAAAGTATGTATCAATAGAATAACATTAGAACAATCAGACAAGTGACAAATTCTCTGCTTTTAATGTATAGTAATAGAACCATTCCTGGTTTTGATGCACATCTGTCCATTTTTTATTCTTATTTTTTATTAAATCATAGCTGTGTACATTAATGCGATCATGGGGCACCATACACCAGTTTCATAGACCGTTTGACATATTTTCATCGCACTGGTTAACATAGCCTTCCTGGCATTTTCTTAGTTATTGTGTTAAGACATTTACATTCTACATTTACTAAGTTTCACATGTACCCTTGTAAGTACACATCTGTCCATAATTAAACTTTGGAATTTTCCACCAATGACTGTTTCTAAAACTAATCCTGCACCTTAAAATTGGCCTATGTGGGTATTTTGCCTAATTGAAGAGTGAAAAGTTTTTAACCTACTTTGTCCATTTGAGTAAAAGCTACCGCCTGAAGAAGCCTGGGCTGCTGTACACAATTGTAGCTATTAATAACAAAAATAGGGCACAATTCCTGGCACACAGAACATAAATTCAATCAATATTTGTTGAATGAATAACAAAAGGAAAAATAGTGACTTTAGGCTAGGGCAACAAGTTTGTACACCCACACAAGCTTTTTTGGCCATTGCATGAGTGAACTAGAATTTTTGTTTGTTGTATTTTGTTTGACACAGAGTCTCACTTTGTCACTATGGGTAGAAGACCATGGTTTCATAACTCACAGCAACCTCAAACTCCTGGGCTCAAGCAATCTTCTTACCGCAGCCTCCTGAATATCTGGGACTACAGGTGCCTGCCACAACACCGGGTATTTTATTTTATTTTATGTTTTAGAAATGGGGTTCTCAGTCTTGCTGAGGCTGGTCTCGAACTCCTGAGCTCAAGCAATCCACCTACCTCAGCCTCCCAGAGTGCTATGATTACAGGCGTGAGCCACCTCACCTGGCCTAAACTATAATTGTTCACAATATAAAGCTGAGTCAAATAGAGACAAATCAGTTAATATTTTATTATGATGATAGCATTTAGAAAACCCCCGTGACTTTCTGAATCTCTGCTGGAGCACCTCTCTTTGTCCTCCCATTGAACTGCAGACACTTGGCCTCTCCAATATTGACTGCCAAACCTTTGAGAGCAGAAGCTTTGTCTTACACCATCTTTGAGATTCTCACAACACCTAATTCAGGGCAGCGAATCTAATACATCCTTGAATATTGGTTGAGCAGTACCATACGAGGCTTTTAGAAAATTAAAACTAAAAATGAAATTTAGAGTTGTGGTACGTTGCTGTTGTTTATAACAATTATTATTGTATATGTGATTTTCTGGTGTGGGGCATTGAACTTTTCAAAGCATTTTTTTTTTTCTCATTTATGTTCTCCCTCAAGCCCTCATGGGCTGGAAGGGTGGGTAGAAACAATTACATCTGCTGGCCTCTGATTATGGGCAGATTCAGATGCCTCATCCCGCCATCAAACCATTGGCTTGACTTAATGCAGACAATTAACCAGTTGTTCTAGAATGACACAGTCAGAGACTGATAGTAGGTTACATGGTAATATTCCATGTTGAACATTTTGCAGTTGATTGTGTTATATGGTATTAAAGTAATGGGTAACTTTTATTGGGCACTTCCTCTGTACCAGGGATTATTCATTCAAACTTCCTGTAGAGAAGGTACTTTTATTATCCCCATTTTTCAGATGAAGGAACTGAGGTTAAGTGACTTAAATCATCTTATTAAGGTCAGGTAGCTAATAACAAAACAGGGCTATGGTTTGAATCCAGGTAGTGTAGTACCCGAGGCTTTTCTATTTAGCATAATATAGCAAAAAGGTAGCGCTGACTTTTTTTTTTTTTCATTAGAAATAAGGGAACTGGTCTACCATGAAATTACAACTCAAAGAAAGTCACTGACATATCTTACCACCTTAGAGTAATAGAGAAAAAAAAATGGGTTCTGGACCTTCCAAGACATTGGAGTAACTTAACAATTGGGAAAGTGCATTATTTCTGCCCTGAATATTTGCTCTGACAAGATGTTGGCAAATCAACCCAATCCAAGAGAGAGATTCAATGGAAATCACTTGCAAGCCCTATGTTCTCCAAGGGGCAAGAAAGACCCAAAAGGCAACACGTTCTGCTAAATTAAATAGTGTGTGTCGAATTAAGTGTGGCCAGTCCTCTAGGATTGCCGGCAGTTCTCCAGTGACTAGCAGAGAAGCTTCCTCCAGTCTGCTGCTCGTCCACTGACAGCTGATGTACCACCCTGGTCTCTCCTAATGGGTTTTCTTCCTGAAGCTAAATAGAGCCTCCTTTTTTTTTTTTTTTTTAGAGACAGAGTCTTACTTTATCAAGCTCGGTAGAGTGCTGTGGTGTTACAGCTCACAGCAGCCTCCAAGTCCTGGGCTTAGGCGATTCTCTTGCCTCAGCCTCCAGAGTAGCTGGGACTACAGGCACCTGCCACAACGTCTGGCTATTTTTTGTTGCAATTTGGCCGGGGCTGGGTTCGAACCCACCACCCTCCATATATGGAGATGGTGCTGAGCCGGCCACTGAGCCACAGGCACTGCCCAGATAGAGCCTCCATAAGGAAATGGGGCACCTCCATCTTGCTACTAGCAATTACTAATATTAGTCAATGAGTTTGGGAAGAAGCTTTCTGAACATAGGCCAATCGAAAGAAAGAGAGAGAGATGAAATAACACTGCAAGTCCTTGAGAATGTCCTGGCATTAGAAAGGCTTTTAAAAACCAATCACTAATTCAATATGATTAATTATCTTAAAGTAGCTTGTAGGGGGTTTCCTGAGCTGCATTTGAGGTCACTTCAAATGAAGTAAATAAACCACAGCTAATGTGCTGACATTTTACAGAGAAAACCCAACTGCTAAAAGTGTCCACCAATTTCCACTCCTTACTACAAGTCATTAGAAACAGGGAGTGTGTTTATCGATCTAAAGTGACTCAAATGCTATTTTCTTTCTTCCAACTGATTAGCCTGGGGGAAATTCAAGAGTTTGCCCTGTGACAGAGGGGGGGCAGGAGAGAGGGAGAAACTCTTCAGGTGAGAAGCTGTTATTTCTCAAACCTAGGACTAATGTAAGAACAACGACTGGGTTTCTATTAAGGCAAATCAATTTGTGCCTCTAATCACTATCAGATATCAGCATAATCTGAAAACCTATTAGACATGCAGAGTGTCAGTGTCCACCCAGACCTAACCAAATCAGAATGTGCTCACATCTTGCTAGATTCAAGATGTCTGGGATTCCTATGCACACCAGTGTTCCAGATGCTCTAGTCTAGGTCAACATGAATTGTTATTTAAACACTCACTATGGCTTGGCGCCAGTAGTTCAGTGAGTAGGGAGCCAGCCACATACACCTGAGGCTGGTGGGTTCAAACCTAGCCCAGGACTGCTAAAAAAACAATGACTACTACAACCCAGAAATAGCTGGGTGTTGTGGCAGCCTGTAGTCCCAGCTAGTTGGGAGGCTGAGGCAAGACAATCGCTTAAGCCCAAGAGTTTGAGGTTGCTGTGAGCTGGGACGCCATAGCGTTCTACCAAGATGGCAGCATAGTGAGACTGTCTCAAAAAAGAAAAAAATAAATAAACACTCACTAGAAAAGGGAGCTGGTTAAGGAAAAGAGAAAGTGCCACCTGATGAAAGCACCATTCTCCCAAGATGTAGTGGTGCTGAGACCCTTGCTCCTATTCACGACTCCAGCTTCTGTTAAAAATTTATTTATTTATTTATTTATTTTTATTGATTTTTTTTATAGAGACAGAGTCTCACTTTATGGCCCTTTGGTAGAGTGCCGTGGCATCACACAGCTCACAGCAA
>CAUYPK010131911.1:0-23175 GCA_963574355.1 Loris lydekkerianus
ATTCTAGCTAACTAACTGCCAGAGTCTCACTATGTCACCTTCAGTAGAGTAATGTGACATCACAGCTCACAGCAACCTCACACTCTGGGGCTTAAGCGCTTCTCTTGCCTCGCGGCCCCCCCCCCCCCCCGCCCCCCCCCCCCGCGGGCCCCCCCCCCCCCCGAGGCAAGAGAAGCGCTTAAGCCCAAGAGTTTGAGGTTGCTGTGAGCTGTGATGTCACATTACTCTACTGAAGGTGACATAGTGAGACTCTGTCAGTTAGTTAGCTAGAATGAACAATATTTGACAGCACAAGAAAGTCACCACAACCAACAATGAGTTAGGGTATACTTTAAAATAACTAAAACAGTGGACTTGGAATGTTCCTAACACAAAGAAATGAAGGGAAATGATGAATGCTTGAGGTGATAGATGCTCCAATTACCCTGATTTGATTAATGCACATGGCCGCCTGTTTCACCACATGTGCCCTGTAAAGATCTGCAACTATTATGTACCCATATAACTAAACATTTTTTTAAATTTAAAAAAGAAATATACTTTTCTGTGCATCTGTACTTAAATACGGAATACAGAAGAACAATGATACCCTTCACTTCGAGAGGGTCAAAAAACTTGCCTCAGTTTGTGACGGGGTCAGGACTAGAGAGCAACTCTTAACTCACTCGGTATTAGTTGGGGTTTTCCAGAGATTCAGAACCCACAGAATATATGCACAGAGGATGCCAAAAATGCATGCACATTTTAAGAAAAGAAAAAAATGTATTAAAATTGTAATACTCGATATATATCCATAATGTTATCTTTTATATTGTATTTTGTATCTTTTATAATTGCAAATGTGAAAAGTGAATTGAGGATTATAATTTTTATACTTTTTTTCTTTCTTAACATGTGCATATATATTTTTGGCTCCCTCTATATAGATAAATAAGAGGATATTTACTATGGGAATTGACTCACGCAACTGTAGAAGCCAAAAAATCCCACGATATTCTGCCTGCAAGCTGGAGAACCAGGAAATCAGGTGGAGGAATTCAGTCTGAGTCCAAAGACCTGAGGTCCAGGGAAGGAGGGTGCCGCTGGTATAATGCCTGAAGTCTGACAGCCGGAGGACTAGGATCTCTCATGTCCAAGCACAGGAGAAGGGTGTCCCAGCTCCAGAAGAGAGGGAGTGAATTTGTCCTTCTTCCCCTTTTATTCTACTTGCACATTCAGCAGACCGGGTGAGGCCCACCCACAATCATCAGACACAAGGTCTCACTCTGTGGTAAGATCATAGTCCACTGTCCCCTAGAACTCTCAGGCTCAAATAAGTCTTCCACCTCGGCCTCCCGAGTACCTAGGACTACAGACACATACCACCATGCCTGGCTAAGTTTTTAAAATTTTATTTTATTTTTTTTTAGAGATGGGGGTTCACTGTGTTGCCTAGGCAAGTCCCGAGCTCCCGGCCTCAAGCATTCCTCTCGCCTGAGCCTCCCGAAGTGGTGGGATTTCATGAGCCCCCACCTGGCCTGAGGATGGCTCTTCTGTGCTCAGGCCATAGATTCCTACGCAAATCTCTTCTGGAAGCATCCTCACAGACACACCTCCGGAAATAGCGATTTACCAGCAATGCTGACATCCCTAACACGGTCAAGCTGCACATAAAATTAATCATGTCAGACTGTTAGAAAGCAGTAGTTTTTTGACAAGCATGTAGTGATATTGTTTCTTATTGAGCTTATACAATAAAACCCCCACACCGTGTGTGTATGTGCTATTCCACTTCTCCCTGCATTGGATACAGTTGATTTTTTGAACCTGAGTGTGAGACTTTCCATTTTCCCCTATTGGATTTCTCCTTTAGTAATTCCTTCTCCCCACAGCACCACGCCTGCCCCTAGATCAGACAAGGTCTGCGGTGCCTCGCCTGTCACTGTGTTCACATCGCCCTTTGATGGTGCCTCCCCCAGATGCCCAGGAGTTGAGAAGACACATATGTCTGTCGGCCTTGCTATTTTTTAGCTGCTCTTTTAAGGAAATGGAAACTGTTGAATCCACTACATGATTGTGGGTGTGTGGCTTTACCTTATCCAAACTCGTTTTGACCTCTAATCCCATAGATATCAGGGAAGCAGAACCTTGACAAGTGGATCCAAGTGATGAGAGGAGACGCCTAGAACACTTGCTCTATCTACGAGGATACCAGAAATGGAGCCCAGAAGTGTGAGTGTGCTAGACGTGAGTCTGGGCTCTATCGTGAACTGCTGTGGGACTCGAGCAAGTTGTTTTAACCTCTCTAGGATTCTATTTTCTCATCCAAACAATGATGAGGGCTAGAAGATAACTCTTTAGATAACTCCTGGGCTAAGAAGATAACTCTTTACACATGTCAGGTAGTCACAGCAGCACAGCTGTCTTATCCTTCCTCTCCCACGGGCAGGTTGGCTCTGTCCTCCTCCTACAAGGAGGAACTTGGGGACCCAAGGGGCAGCTGTGGAACCTGGACCCAGATCTTCTAACCACAAGCATAGGAAGCACAGGGCTCTTTGCTTTTCACCACACTGCCTACCGCCCGGGTCTCAAATCCTACAAACATTTTCTTAGAAATGAGTCTGCACATATTTAGTGTCCTAAATACACAGGGCTCCCTCTGAAAAGCGAGTTTCATCTGTTTTGGGCTGTTTGCAGTTGATGCAGTTTACATAGAAGGCAGCAAAACAGAATGGTGAAGGGAGCGGGTCTTAGGGTCATTTACTAGCTACGTAACCTCAGGCAAGTCGGGAGCCTCCGTTTTCTTATTTGAAATTGGGAGTCATGAGAGTACTTTCTCTCCAGGAATGCTGTCGGGACTCTGAGGGACGTCAATGTTCAACACGTTGCTCGGCACAAGACAGGACCAAAGAAGGCTGTCAGTGGTGGGTGTACTGGGCAGGCAGTGAGAAAGGACAGCATGGTAGTCCAGAATGTGGAGTCCCTGGGTTCAAATCCCAGCTCTGCGACACGCTAGCTGTTTGCCTTGGGCGAGTTTCTTTCTCTCTGTGTTACAGCGTTCCTATCTGTGAGGGGGTTGCTGGGAAGACAAAGTGAACCAGCACACCCCAGAAGCCCTCGCACGCTAACTACTGATACCACCCCCTTTGATTCCACTTTCTTGCCCTCAGCAAACCCCAAATCCATGGTTGCAAACAATTGCAAGACTACCTTGGAATATATTCCCATTTATTTCAAACCACAAAAAGCCAGCTGTCATTATGGCCACCCCACCTCTGACTTAAGGTTAGATTCCATCTGTCTTTCTTTTTTTTAAGAGATAGCGGCTTACTCTGTTGCCCAGGTACTCCAGCCATGATCACAGCTCGCCGCCACAGCCTGGAACTCTCGGGATCAAGCTATCCTCCCTTCTCAGCTTCCTGCATAGCTGGGACTGCTGTGCCACCATGCCCAGCTAATTTAGAACCGTTTTCTTTTTCCTTTAGACTCAGCGTCTCACTTTGTTGCCTAGTCTGGTCTGGAGCTCCTGGCCTCAAGTCATCTTCCTGCCTCAGCCTCCCAAGCAGCTGGGATCACTGGCATGAACCACCACACCTGGCGACGAGCTCCCACCTATTCTGGAGAATGCTGCAATCGTCTCAACTAGACTTGCAGGTGGCTGGGGCCAGAGTCCTCTCTGAAGCAAATAGCCCAACAGCAAGGGCCAAATGGACAGCAAGAGTCAGCAAGGCTAGCAGGGTGGTCAGAGGCTTGTGCCGCAGGGCCTTGAGGAGCCAGAGTTGTGATTTAAAGATCTCTGAACTCCTGGGTGGGGTGGAGAGGAGAGCACTCTCTGAGTGATAGTGGGCTCTCCTCAGGGCTTTTCCAAGTGCCAGCTGCCTAGAGGATGACGTGAGCACTACGGGGAGGCAGGACTCTAGGAGTCCCTAAGTCCTGCTGCAGACCTTCGTGCCGTCCTGCGTAGACCTCAGATTTTCTGCTCTGCGGAGTCCTTGGTGCATCTGGGAACTCACACAAGCTCATTCCTTCAGCCCCTCAGACACTAACACACCTTGTAAACATGTGTCTTTCTGCTGTTAAAGAATGCAAGGCGGAATGTTTGGGCATGGTTTAAAGGAGGCCCTGGTCAACAACGCAAATTTTAAAAAATTACATCCTTATTGAAGAGGAGGCTCAAACAAACCATGTGTCTGGGTGGTACATGCGTGCAGGGCTATGTACCTGTGTCGGGGGGGGTGAATGGATGTCATACACTCATCCTCCACACTCTTTGCAGCACTTAAAATCTGTTGCCATGAATTCCCAAAGTTACTGGGGACTGAGCAAAGCCCTCTTCCTAAACATGTATTTTCATGTAAGCAAAAATAAAACTTTACCTTCATATTAAGAATATAAAATATATTTGTAACCATTCAGATGAATTTTTAAAATAAAATGCAGGATTCAGTAGAAATTTTGTTTCTGAGATGTTCATTCTCCTGTGCCATAAGGGATGTTTCTACTGGAAAGCTTCAGAAACTCTGGGCCTTAGTCATGGTCTGAGATGCAGGAGAGGTGAACAGGCAGGAGGGAGCTGGGTGTGGGGCCTCTGTCACCCACTTGCTGTGTGACCTCAGCACTCCCCCACCGTCTAATAGGAATGTTGGTCCAGAGTGGGGGTTAATCCTTGCTGTGTCTGCTCCCAGGGCTGCTGTGAGCTTCAGATGAAACAATGCATGTGAAAAGAGCCTTCGAAACTGCGGAGTGTTGCACAAATGTGAGTTATCATGGCTCAGCCTTGTTGTTGTTGGAAAGCTGCCTCATTGTATTCCCCACCCCAGCCCCTCCTGTAGTCAGATCAAAAGCATTTGCCTTCCCCTTGGGAGTGAGGAGCCTCCACCTGACTGGAGGCAATGAGGTCATCAGGGCCCCCCAGCTTTGCCGGTGCAGGCCGGCAGAGAAGCGCTCCAGCAGGCTGGGCAGCCCAGCCCTCGCCACCAAGTCCAGAGGGAAGTTAGTCACTTCTGTCTGAATTTCATTATGCAGGTCTCCAGACAAGCAGAGGGGGAAAGTGCAAAGGAGTGGGTTGGTGAGAGGGTAGCAGGCTCTGCAGTGAATGGGAACTGAGGAAACTTGATACTGCCCTCAGGGGACAGGCAGCATTGCATCCTGCGGAAATAATTGCAAACAGCAGAGCTGGGGCACGGGCAGGCAGGCTGCCTAGCCTGCTGACCCACTAGCAGGAGAGTCATGATTCTGCCCTGTCCTAGGAGGAGCCTGCCCTGGGACACTCTAGTACGGGGACTAGAGGTTGGCCAGGCCTCAGCAGACCAGATGTTGTAGCGTGATGCTGGGGGTGGAGCATCTGAGTCCAAACTAGAGAGCTCTGAGGGGAGTCCCAGCCTTGGGGGCTGGAGAGGATAGGGCCCCCAGATCCACCCAAAATAATCAAACTACCATTTATTGAGCACTTAATACATCCTAAGTGTATACTTCTCTTAATGCACACAGTAACTCAGCAGGAAGGGATTATCATTCCCATTTTATCCACATAGAAACTGAGACTCGTTGAGTTGTGTGTCTTTGCCAAGGGCACATAACCAGTGGGTGGCCAGGCCGGAGTTCAAACCCAGCACTGTGCAACTCCAGATTCCTAGATTCTAGACCAGGGGTCCTCAAACTTTTTAAACAGAGGGCCAGTTCACTGTCCCTCACACCGTTGGAGGGCCAGACTATAGTTTTAAAAAAAAACTATGAACAAATTCCTGTGCACACTGCACATCTTATTTTGAAATAAAAAACCAAAATGGGAACAAATACAATCACACCGCCTCATGTGGCCTGTGGGCCATAGTTTGAGGACCCTGCTCCCTCTCTAAGTGTGAGAGGGCTCATGGTGGGAACTGAATGGAAAGTGAATTAAGGTGAAAGTATGGGTCAGGGAAATGGGCTCACACTCCAGGAGACCGAGGCAAAAAGATTGCTTGAAGTGAGGACTTTGAGACCAGCCTTGCAACACAGGGAACCCCATCTCTAAAAAAAATAAAACAAATTTAGGTCTCGTGGCATGACCCTATAGTCCCTGCTACTCGAAAGAGCAAGGCAGGATTATCACTTGAGCCCAAGCGGTCAAGGTTACAGAGAGCTAGAGAGCTATAATCACACCACTGCACTCCTGCCTGGGTGGGAGAGCGAGACAATTTTTGAAAGAACAAAAGTCAAGTGCAATTGGAACAAGGGAGGGAGGACTGGATCTCTGGAGGAGCAGAGATCCAGTGACTGTGTTTTTTGTGTGCATCTGTGGGGTAAGTGTTGGTCACCTTTCCCAAGTAGGTAGCCCAGGGCCTGACCTTGGACTTCCAGTGGGGCTGGGGTGGGGCGGGGCTGCAGCCACTACTAGGAGCAAATGCAAAAGAAGCAATCAGGACACAGAAAAGAGGGCATGACAGAGGGGACAGGCTTCTTGTCACGGAGGAGATTGGCCTTTCGTACTTTTATCCGCTATCTATTGCCACAATAATGCATAACAAACCACCCCAACATTTAGTGGCTTAAAACCACAATTTATTATTTCTCACATATCTAGAGCCTGGATGAGCAGCTATCCTGATCTGGACGGGCTCAGATGATGCCAGCTGGGCTTGCTCATGTGCTGGGGATGGCGAACCGGGATGGCCCCGGCTCGGAGTGCACCCCACAAGGCGGCTCACCTCCCGCCACTCTGTTCAGGGTTGCTCTCCTGGTAAAGGCAGAGGGAAAGAAAGTGGAAGTTTTCAAGAACTCTCAGTCTTACCATGGACCAGGAGGTGGCTTGGAACTAACACATCACCTCTTCTGCCACATTCTGCTGGTTGGCGTGGTCACGAGGCAGCCCAGGATCAGGTGATGGGGACACAGACTCCATCTCTTAACGGAGCTGCTAGCGAAACCACATGACAAAATGCTTGAAGAATTGCAGCCACATTCTGCAGTCTGCCACGGACTCAGTCCCAGTCCTGAAAGTAGATAAAGGCATTGCCCAATGCCACGTTCCTAGACCACGCCCACGTCCCTGCCAAAAGCTCTCTGTCCACTGCCCAGTCTCTCTGTATCTTGCTGGCACTCAACTGGGAGGGAGAGGAATAGTGGCTTTAGAACTGGGGAGATAAAAGAATGCGTTTGATTTCTTTTTTAGGAGTACTAAAATTCAGGCTATTTACCCACTGACTTCATAGCTATAGGTTTTATAACCAAAAAGTTTCATTACAAAGTGTACTCAAACTTTCTCAGTGAGCCATCTCAGCCTGGCCATACTTACATGAGAATGCTGTCAAATTCTAGGAAACAGATGTTCATTTAATAAGATGAATTTTTACTAATGCTTCCACCCCACTGTTAATGCTGTGTTTGTGATCTGAATTTCAGACACTAAACTCCTGCAATTTATTTCCCGCAATGTGGCTGAGATCATAGGTTCCTCAGAGGTATACCTTTGAAATCCCTTACATATGAAATTATTGGCATGCTATTTGGCATTTTTATGCCAAGAACTGACTGTTACAAAGTATTGGAAAGAGCAGTGGGCTTGGAAACAGAAGACTTGGCTGGTGCTGAAGTCAGCAGAGTGTTGTGGTCAGACCCACGTTCTGCTATCTGCCTGCCTGGATTTGAATTCTGGCTCCGTCATGTATGTTATGTAAGCGTGGGCTGGTTACTTAACTCCTGTGTCTCCATTTCTCACCTATAAAATGGGGTAGTGTGACTCCCAGCCTCACGAGGCTGATTTGACTTAAATAAAATGCTCAGAGCGCTGCCACACAATGTGCTCTGCCACCAGAGTGCTGCATCCTCCTTGGACTGAATTCTTGTTGCCAGGAGGACACTGAGCAAGTCACTGACCCTCTCTGGGCAGGAACATTACCTGTAGCGTGGGAGAAATATCACCTGCAAACCTACAGCTCTCCCCTTGCTAGACCCTTCAACTGCAGACCTCAAGTGGGCTTTTTGAAATCTCCCTTGAGATCAAGCCTTGGTTCAGGCTGGCCCACAGGGACAGTGCATTTGGAAGGGGAGAGAGGGAGCCAGACGCTCCAGTTCTGTCTTACTTGTCTGTGTCGCTGTGTATGGCTGTGTCTGGGCCTGTGCCAGGAGCTGTGCTCAACTGACCACCCTGGAAGCCAGTCGAGGGGCCGGGGGGACTCCCACTGACTACTGCCCATGCCCTGCTCCATCCCCTGCCATCTGAAAAGACAGGCCACCCAACGCAATTAACCTGCTCCCACTCTCCCCCAACATGCAGAAAAAGCCACCTTGTGCTGTCTTCCTGCCCTGGAGTCATTCCCTTGTAGCTCCCAGATTGTGTGACCCAGAAGCTGGGGAGACAGCAGGGTGTGAGACACCCCCCACCCACATGGAGGGCTGAGAGTTAACTTCTCTGCTGTCAGAAAGAATGGAAGAACTTGGGGGCCATCAAAATGCAGCAATTTTACCATATATACTTGAGTATAAGCCGAGTTTTTTTTTGGCACGAAATTTGTGCCGAAAAACCCGAACTTGGCACAAATTTTGTGCAGAAAAAACTCGGCTTATACTCGAGTATATACGGTAATTTAGGAACTGAAAAGCAATAATGTGCCTATTGGGTACCTTTAACCAAGTCCTGGCCTCTTGAACTAAATGATATTTGCTTAAAGTAGCATGTTCTTCTCCATCCCTATTACTCTTTCCTTAATTCTGATCTCATCCCCATCCACTTGGGATATAAGTAAATGGTTTCTCCTTGCTCTATCCTATCCCTTGCTGCTAGACCAGCCATTCTCAACCTGTGGGCCGTGACCCCATAACTATATTAAAGGGTCGTGGCATTAGAAAGGTTGAGAACCGCTATGTTAGACAGTGTTTGCTAATTACCATTTTCCAGCAGTTCCCCGGTCCCTATAGGAGAGTCAAAATGTGCATTTGTGACTCTCCAAAGGCCAGCTGTGGCCTCTTCCATCCCTGTGCCACCTCCCCACACACAAGGCTTGCTGCAATCAAATTGAACCTCTCCCCAGGTCCCTGACACACTATGTCCTTTCCCACAAAGTGTCTCCTCCTTACCTGAATTCTCAGCAAGCTCAGCCTTTGGATGGCACCTTCAATGTCGCTTCCTCCAGGAAGTTCCCCCAGCTCTCGCAAGGAGGGTTAGCCTCCACAGCTCTCAGCATGCTCACCATGGAGTGGCTGTAGGTCTATAGAGGCACCACAGAGCTCCACTGACTGGCTCCTTACCCTACACCCTGTGGAAATGCAAGGCCTTTCCCACGGCTTCTGTGAATTCCCAGGGGTCCGTATTTTCTTTTATTTTTATTTATCTATTTATTTATTGCAATTTTTTGCACGGGGCTGGGTTTGAACCCGCCACCTCCGGCATATGGGGCTGGCTCCCTACTCCTTTGAGCCACAGGCACCGCCCCGGGGTCTGTATTTTCTTGTTCCCCCACCAGCAACTCCTGCTTCTATGCCTGCTGCTTCTAGTCTGCACAGTGCTGGCTCGGGTGTTGACCCGGGCCACCATGTAGGGGTGTGGAGATGCCCTGCTCAGGGGCACCAAGCTAAGGGGGCAAGAAGGCATGAAAAACCAGCCTCTGTCTGGCTGACCATCTGCTTCCACCCAGAACAGGGTCCTTCCTACTAATGTGCACAACGTGTAACCTGGGCACCCAGAGGCCCTGTGCCCCTCCTAAATGAGACCCTCCTATACTGAGCTCCCATGCACAGAGCACTTTACTGAAGTTCTGGGGGTGGGGAAGGCAGTGGTGGCATTTCTGCTGTTAAAGCACCTTTTAGTCTCCTGTTCACCAGGGTAATTTTAGTGCCTTCCAGTCCTGCCTAATCCCCACCTCACCCCAGCTTCCCACTCTGCTGCTTTTCTCTTCCCTCCCTCCTCTCCCTCTGCCCCCCACTTCTCCTCCTCTCCTCTCCTCCTGTTCTCTCCCCGCCCTTCTCTGCTCCTCTTTCTTCTTCCCTTTCATCCTCTTCTTCTTACTCTTCCCTCATTATTATTATTATTATTATTATTACTTGCAGTTTTTGGCCGGGGCTGGGTTTGAACCCACCACCTCCGGCATATGGGGAGGTGGTGGCCCTCTCCCTTGCCCTCTCTTCCCTCATTCTTATTTTCCTATGAACACCTTAATCATTTTGTTTGTTCTTTTTTTTCCTACTAACACACAGTTTCACCTTACCTCTAGAAGCTTATCAAGACATTTTTGCAAGCAAAGAATGACCCCTCCCTCAGGAGGGAGCAGTATCAGCTGTGAGCACAATACTCATTTCATCTTATTCCCCACACATCTGTTCCTGCTGCACATCCTGTGTCTGCCCATTGCTTATAAGTAGGGGCAATTTGTCAGCTGTGGCCATCACAGGGGTCTTCAGTCAATATGTAATAAATGAAGAACCCAAATCACTTGAGGCTGGTTGAGACCAGGCTTAAGATCTCACTTTTCCATTTATTAGAGGAGGACCTTAGATAACTTATGTGACCTCTCAGGGTTCATCTTTTTCTCTATAAAAGCAACAAGGTTAGGGTGAGCCAGCTGAGGCAGGTACACAGGGTGCTGTGGAAAGATGTGGAACCTGAGAGCGCTCCCGAAATTCTGCACCTTGGACAATTGACTCGCCTTCCCCTAATCTGCTCAGATCTATAAGGTAGGGATGGTCATGGTGCCGGCACACCTTGAAGATACTGTGCATTTGGCCTCAGACTGCCAGAATGAAGTGAATATCACAATTAAGCAAGGCACACAGATTTTTTTTGGTTTCCCCAGTGCATATAAAAGTTGTGTGTATACTTTTAGTCTATAAAGTATGCAATAGTATTATATCTAAAAAACGTACATACCTTGATTTAAAATACTTTATTGCTGAAAAACGGTAGCAATCATCTGAGGCTACAGCAAGTTGTGATCTTTTCCCAAGCGGAGGATCTTGCCTCGACGTTGATGGCTGTTGACTGATCAGGGTGGTGGGTGCTGAGGGTTGAGATGATTGCTGAAGTTCTTTAAAATAAAACAACAATGAAGTTTGCTGCATCAATTCACCTTTTTTTCATGAGCAATTTCTCGGTTCTATGCAATGCTGGTTAATGGCATTTTACCCAAAAAATTAGTCCTCTCAAACCCCACCACTGCTTTATCAACTAAATTTATGTAATAGTCTAAATCCTTTGTTGTCATTTCAAAAATGTTCACAGCATCTTCACCAGGAGCAGATTCTATTTCAAGAAGCCACTTCCCTTTTTCATCCATAAGAAGTAACTCCTCCCTAGTTCAAGTTTTATCTGAGATTGTAGCAATTCAGTCACAGCGTCAAGCTCCACTTTGAAGTCTATCCTCTTGTTATTTTGACCACATCTGCAGTTACTTCCTCCACTGAAGTCTTGAACCCCTCAAGGTCATCCATGAAGGTTAGAATTAACATCTTCCAAACTCCTGTTAATGTTAAGATATTAAACTCTTCTCATGAATCATGAATGTTCTTCATGGCATCTAGAATGGTGATTCCTTTGCCCAGATCCATCAGAGGAATCACTGTCTATGGCGGTTATAGCTTTATGAAATGTATTTCTTAAATAATAGGACTTAAGCCTAGGTGTGGTGGCTCAAGTCTATAATCTTAACACTTTGGAATGCTGAGATGGGAGAACTGCTGGAGGCCAAGAGTTCAAAACCAGCCTGAGCAACATAGCAAGACCCCCTCTCTACATGATAAAAAATAAAAAATTAGCTGGGGAGAGTGCCACACATTTATACTCCCAGCAGTTAGGGACGGTGAAGCAGGAAGATCACTTCAGGCCAGAAAGTTGAGGTTACAGTGAGCTATGATCGTACCATAGCACTCCAGCCTGAGCAACAGAGTCAGACCCTATCTTTAAAAAAAGGACTTGAAAGTCAAAATTACTTCTTGATTTATGGCCTGCAAAATGGACGTTGTGTTACCAGTCATAAAAATAATATTCATCTGCTTGTAAATCTATCTCCATCAGAGTTTTTTTGGTAGCCAGGTGCATTTTCAATAAGTAATATTATGAAAGAAATCTTTTCTCTTGAGCAGTAGTTCTCAACAATGGTCTTAAAATATTCACTAGCCATGCTGCAAACAGATGTGCCATCCAAGCTTCATTGTTCAATTGGTTGAGAAAAATAATCTGAGTTTTATCATCTTTTTTTTTTTTTTTTTTTTTTTTTTTGCAGTTTCTGGGCAGGGCTGGGTTTGAAACTGCTACTTCCAGCATATGGGGCCAGTGTCCTACTCCTTTGAGCCACAGGTGCCACCCAATTTAGCATCATTTTTAAGGGTCCTAAGGTTTTCAGAAAGGTAACATTGGCTTTAATTTAAAGTTCCCAGCTGCCTTTACCCCTAACAAGAGTCAGCCTGTCCTACAAAGCTTTGAAGCCAGGCATCAACTTTTCCTCTCTAGCTATGAAAGGCCTAGATGGCATCTTGCAATATAATGCAATTTTATCTACATTGAAAATCTGTTGTTTAGTGTAGCCCCCTTCATCAATGAGCTTAGCTAGATCTGCGGAACTGGATGCTTCATCTAGTACTTTTATGTTATGGAGGCAGCTTCTTTCCTTACCCTTATGAATCCACTCTACTAACTTCAGACTTTTCTCCTGCAGCTTCCTCACCTCCCTCAGCCTTCTCAGAATTGAAGTGTCAGGGCCTTGCTCTGCTTGCTTTGTCTTGAAGGAATTTTGTAGCTGGTTTGATCTTCTCTCCAGACCACCAAAACTTTCTCTATATGAGTAATGAGGCTGTTTTGCTTTCTTATCTTTTGTGTGTTACTGGAGTAGCACTTTTAATTTCCTTCAAGAACCTTCTCCTTGCATTCACAAATTGGCTGTTTGGCACAAGAGGCTGGCTTTAAGCCTATCTTGGCTTTGCCATGCCTTTTTCTTGTTTAATCGTTTCCAGCTGTTGTTTGTTTGTTTGTTTGTTTGTTTTTTGAGACACAGTCTCACTATGTTGCCCTCAGTAGAGTGCCATGGCGTCACAGCTCATAGTAACCTCTAACTCCTGGGCTTAAGCAATTCTCTTGCCTCAGGCTCCCATGTAGCTGGGACTATAGGCGCCCGCCACAATGCCCAGCTTTTTTGTTGTTGTTGCAGTTGTCGTTGTTGTTTAGCTGGCCCAGGCCAGGTTCAAACCTGCCTGCCTCAGTGTATATGGCTGGTGCCATAACCACTGAGCTACAGTAGCCGAGCTCATTTCCAGCTTTTGATTTAAAGTCAGAGATGTGCAGTTCATCCTTTCTCCTGGACACTTAGAGGCTATTGTAGAGCTATTAACTGGCTTTATTTCAATATTGGTGTGTCTTGGAGAATAGGGAGGCACAACAAGAGGGAGATAAGGGATGTAAACAGTCAGAGCACACGGCATTGATCAATTACATTCACCGTCTCACATGGGTACAGTTTGCAGTGACCCCCAAACAATTAACAGAGTAACTCCAAGGATCACTGCTGACAGAGCACCATAACAAACAGGATAATAATGAAAAAGTTAGGAATATTGTGAGAATTATCAAAATGTAATACCAAGATATAAAGTGAGCACATGCTGTTGAAAAAATGACACCAGCTCAACGCCTGTAGCTCAAGCGGCTAAGGCACCAGCCACATACACCAGAGCTGATGGGTTTGAATTCAGCCTGGGCCTGCCAAACAACAATGACAACTACAACCAAAAAATAGCTGGGCATTGTGGCGGGTGCATTTCGTCCCAGCTACTTGGGAGGCTGAGGCAAGAGAATCACTTAAGCCCAGGAGTTGGAGGTTGCTGTGAACTGTGATGCCAAGGCACTCTACCCAGGGTGATAGCTTGAGGCTCCATCTCAAAAAAAAGAAAGGAAAGGAAAGGAAAGGAAAGGAAAGGAAAGGAAAGGAAAGGAAAGGAAAGGAAAGGAAAGGAAAGGAAAGGAAAGATGGCACCAAGAGACTTGCTTGTCACAGGGTTGCCACAAACCTTCAATTAATAAAAAGCACACTATTGGCAAAGCACAATAAAGTAAAGTGTAATAAAATGGCATATGCCTGTATCTGCCTCCTGGGATTGCTGTAAGGATTATTTGAAATGAACACGCCATGTGCTAAGCATAGTGTCCAGCATATTTCTGATTGATACATGTATTAATGAGTGTTTTTAACTGAATAAGTGTAGCCCTCATTTTAATTTCAAGTAATAATTGCTTAGAATTATTAAGTTTAATAGAAACTATTCAAAATTCATAGAGTTGTAATAATTCAAGCAGACCTCTAATAATTTTCAACTTGGCAGAAGAAAGTCTTTATATACCACACATTTTGGGGGATACATATATCTTCATGTCTCACTCTGAAGATCACATACAGTTGTCATGTAAGAAGCAGCTTCTTTGTTATAATCATGGAGTGTCTACCACATGAATTTTGGATTAAGCTTCTCCATATTTTAAACCACTGTTACTTTTATACAACCCTGGTAGCCAAATGCAATGGCTGGTCTCACGCAATTGCCATCATAGAGGCCTCTTTTTGCCTCGGTTTCATTGCTGGGAAGGCTTAACATTCATCAACTTGAGTGTTTTAACAATCCCAGGTTGGACATCTGCCCCAGGTGCCTTGCAAAAGTGTGCCTGCCTTGGTCCACGGCTGTAAGAAATTTCATTGCCTATCTCTTCTGTGAGCCTCAAACATGTGTCCCATGCTAACACTTCAGAGTTTTTGTTTGTTTGTTTGTTTATTTGTTTTGCTTGAAACAGTCTCATTCTCCTTGGTAGAGTGCCGTGGCATCATAGCTCACAACAACCTCAAACTCTTGGGCTCAGTCGATCCTTCTGTCTTAGCCTCCCGAGTATCTGGAACTATAGGCTCCCACCATAATGCCTGGCTAATTTTTCCATTTTAGTAAGATGGGTTCTCATTCTTGCTCAGGCTGATTTCAAACTCCTGAGCTCAAGAAATCCACCTGCCTCGGTCTCCCAGAATGCTAGGATTACAGGCGTGAGCCATTGCACCTGGCCTCATTAAAAGTTCTCTCTTTTAAAAATGCTTCTTGGTTCCATACAAAATGAAGAATTATTTATTACAAATCTTAAATGTATAATGTTGGTATTTTAATGGGGATTGCATTGAATCTGTAGAGTGCTTTGGTAAGTATAGACATTTTAAAAATGTTGATTCTTCCCAGCCATGAGCATGGTATGTTCTTCCATTTGTTAATATTTTCTGCTATTTCTTAGGGTTTAATAATTTTCTTTATAGAGGTCTTTCACCTCTTTTGTTAGGTATATTCCTAGGTATTTCATTTTCTTTGAAGCTACTAAGAAAGGAATTGTGTCCTTGATTAATTTCTCATCTTGGCTATTATTGGCATATACAAAGGCTACTGATTTGTGGACATTGATTTTACATCCTGAAACATTACTGTATTTTTTTTTATAACATCTAGGAGGCTTGTGGTTGAGTCCTTGGGGCTCTCCAAGTATAAGATCGTATCATCGGCAAAGAGGAGAGGTTTGACCTCCTCTGCCCCCATTTGGATGCCCTTTATTTCCTTCTCTTGACTGATTGCATTGGCTAGAACTTCCAGCACTATGTTGAATAGTAGTGGTAATAGAGGACAACCTTGTCTTGTTCCAATTCTGAGTGGAAAAGTTTTTCAGTTTTACTCCATTTAGTATAATATTAGCTGTGATTTTGTCATACATGTCTTTGATCAGTTTAAGAAATGTGCCACCAATGCCTATATTTGCAATTCTTAGTAATAAAAACAAGGCCAGGGGCATTAGCCTATCAGACTTTAGGCTGTACTACAAGGCCATGGTGATCAAAAGTGTCTAGTGTTCCAGAGACATAGACAACTGGAATCGAATAGAAAACCATGAGATGAAACTAAAATCTTACAGCCACCTGGTCTTTGATAAACTAAACAAGAACATGCACTGGGGGAAATAATCCCTATTCAATAAATTGTACAGGGAGAACTGGATAATCACGTGTAAAAGACTGAAACTGGACCACCACCTTTCTCCACTCACTAAAATTGATTCAAGATGGATAAAAGATCTAAACCTAAGGCATGAATCAATAAAATTCTTGAAGAAAGTGTAGGGAAAACACTGGAAACTTTTGGCCTGAGGAAAGACTTTATGAAGAAGACTCCAGCGGCAATTGTAACAACAACAAAAATAAACAAATGGGATTTAATTAAACTGAAACGCTTCTGTACAGCTAAGGAGACAACCACCAAAGCAAACAGACAAGCATCAGAATGGGAAAAGATATTTGCATATTATCAACTGCCCAAAAGCTTGATAACTAGAATCTACAGAAAACTCAAATTAAGCAAAAAAAAAAAAAAGAAAGAAAGAAAGAAAAGCCAACAATCTTCTATATCAACGGGCAAGTGAGATGGACAGAATCTTTTAGAAAGGAGACAAATGGCTAACAAGCATATGAAAAAATGCTCACCATTCCTAATTATTAGAGAAATGCAAATCAAAACCACCCTGAGATATCACCTAACCCTTGTGAGAATGGACCACTTCACAAAGACTCAAACCTGCATTTACTGGTGTGGATGTGGAAAGAAGGGAACACTTTTACACTGCTGGTGGGACTGCAAACTAATAGAATATTTTTGGAAGGAAGTATGGAGAATCCTCAAAGAACTCAAACTAGGCCTCCTGCAATCCCATTCCTGGGCATATACCCAGAAGATAAAAAAAATCCTTTTGTCATAAGGACATTTGCATTAGACTGTTTACTGCATCTCAATTTATACTTGCCAAATTATATTGTGGAAACAGCCTAAATGCCCACCAATCCAGGAATAGATTAATAAGCTGTAGTATATGTATGCCATGGAATACTATATAGTCACTAAAAAGGATGGAGACTTTACATCTTTTGTATTAATTTAGATGGATTTGAAATACATTCTTCTTAGTAAAGCATCACAAAAAGGGAGAAGAATCCAATGTACTCAATTCTGATATGAGGACAACTGATGCTAGTACATGGTGGGGGGGAGGGGAATGGAGGAGGGGGGAGAGGGAAGGAGGGAGGGAGGGAGGGGTCATGGTTTGTGACACACCTCTTGGGTCAGTACATTATTAATAGTGGGACTCCTCCCAGCAAACACAAGCAGTATAACCTGGCTCATTGTACCCTCAATGATTCCCCAACAATGCAAAAAAAATGCTTCCTGACATTGAATTGATGCCTCTAATGACATTCAGTCAGGTGTACTTCTTATGTAAAAATATTGGGGGGGTAAATGATGATTATTTTGAAATATAATGAACCCAAGGAGCCTTCCCATCCATAAAATCATAGTAAACTTTTTTTAAAAAAGTGAATGTCTGAGCTCAACCCAGTGACATCTTCAGAATGAAGCGTCACAATCCTCCCTTTTGGTAGAAATAAAAGACAGAGGCTCCCCTCCACCCGAGGCGCCCCAGGGGGTGACATCTTTATGTCCTGTAGCCCATATTTGAAGGGAGACCATCCTCACATGGGTGAAAATTCATCCAGCCATTTTCACCTATTATGGGGCCAGAAACACAGGAGCAGAGTCCGTTCATGTGGCTGATACTGGTGACGGTGACGGGGCAGTGAGCTCAGAGGCCCCGAGTAGTGGCAGACAGTGCCTGGCATCGTGAATGGCCTTATCAGTCGTGAGAAAGACCCAGAGCCACCAGCACACACCCACATCATCTCTACCAAAAACAAGTGAGGGAAGTACTCAAGGCAAAAAGAGTGCCAGGAAATACACCACATCCCAATGAGTTGTACCAGGCACAGGTATTCTTTTCCTTTCTTCTTTTGAATATTTTCTCATTTTCATTAATGAACAAGTATTAAGTTTATCATGAAAACAGCACAGGGTATCATTAAATTTTGAAAGATCTATTTAAGAAGTCTATTTTGTCTGCTCTCAGGCTTTACAAATTAAATCCTTTCCTGATGGCCGAAATGTCCTGAGAGGAAGGGTATAATTATGGAAGATGTTGTGAGAACTGACAGGGAGCTAGTTATTTTTCTTTCCTTCTTTTCCTTTTAACTCTTCTTTCTTTCTGTCCTTCCTTCTTTTTTCCTTTCTTTTTTTTTGGGGGGTGGGGAGTAAAGGGAAGTGGGATTGCATCAGTGATTTATAGCTGTGAAAGGTTCCACATTTGTTTCTTTAATTCTTTTTTTCTGACCAAAAATTCCTATTGCCAAAGCTGCCTCTGCAAAATGAAAACATATTAGCAGTTAGAAGTTTGTTATTATTTTTTAAAGAAAACAAAAATAAATTTTTGACTACGTGGGTCAATTTTTTTTTTAATTTCCTTTTTTTGTTTTTCTTTTAACACTAGCAGATTCAGTAGCCAGAAACTGCTAGGATTCTCTTTGTAAATTCCAAACAATGTAAAGACATTGACCTACGCTAAACTCCTAAGCAGCCCATCTAGTGAATAAAGTAAACAAAAAATCCCACAACTAAAGCTTGATTTTATGTCCCAGCTGTGAGACAGGATGTGGATATTTTAATACAAACAAACCAACAACAAAATGCAAGCACTGTCACCAACCCCTGGGCACCAGGGTGTGGCCCCAGTTCCTCAGAGCAGCAGAGTCCTTCCTTCCCAGAATGCTCCTGCCATAAAGCCTTGAAGACCCAACTCAGAGCTCCCCCGCATTTGTTAACAGCTCTGATTTGGGCTGTGTGTGCACCGCCGGGTGCAGCAGCTGACAATAGGATAGAGGGGAATATTACCAGGTGACAGGCACAAGTCTGATATTTTGCCACAAAAGGGGGCAGGGAGGGAGTTAAAATGATCCAGCCCCCACTGTGGGAAAGGTCCTGTCACCTGCTGTGTCTCATTTCCTCTATGTGATGACTCTGTGAGGTAAGGATTACCACTCTCATTTTACAGATAAGCAAACTGAGGCCTTACAAAGCAAAATGACTTAAAAGAGTCACTGAGTAAGTTAGTAGCAGAGTAGAAATAAAGTCCAGATCCTCATGGCAGTGGCCTGGTGAGGAGACGGGGATTCCGTGGTGCAGGGTGGCCCGTGATGAGGAGAGTCTGAGTTTGAGAAAAGTTTAAGTTATATTTTAAAAGGCACTTCTGCTGACACCGTGCCTTATGGCAGCCCATCACCATAGCAACCAGACCTGGTAGAACAGCTGGTGACCAGGTCTCAGGGGGTGAAGAGGGTGATTCTATCTTGTCTCTGAATCTCCTCACTAGATAGCACAGGAAGGAGGGCCTCCGGCCTAATCCTCAAGTGGCCACAGCTGCCCTGGCAGGCTTTATTTTAGCCTGGTGTGGTTGGGATTGGAAGATAATGGGTAAATATTTTAGGACCAACGCCTCATAAAAGGACAAGGAGAGGACTTTCCCAATCTCATTTGTCCCTGCCAGCTCATAGTGAAGCACTAACTGGCTCACAGCAAATGTTATCAAGTTCCAACAGGGCTATAATCAGGAGAAAATGCTCTTTGTAAAAGTATTTAGCATAAGGAGATTTTTCAGAATTAACAGTACATTGTAAGGCACTCAAATGGTGTGTCCTAATGCCTCTTATCTTAACTGCTACAAAGCCTTGCCCCTCTAGAATCTTGGCAGGATTTTACACCAGTCACTAATTAATTTAGGGGGACACGTGTTCACTTGGAATGGAGAATGATTTCATTCTTTATGAAGAAAAAAGAGCAGAGGTAAAAATAGACGTTAAATGTATTCCTCTTCAACCGCTCTGGGTACCCACAGCTAGGCCTCTGCTTCATGTGAAAACGACCCTTAATTTTGGCTCTAATTTCCTTTTGGTCATAATTACCTGTTATTATAATAATCTTATTACCACAATATAAAACTCCAGAGGATAGAGAAAATATGAAAATCACCACTAATTCTATCACCAACCAATAACAACATTATTGAGGATTTTTCCCTTCAAGTTTTTTCCCTCCGTAAGAGTTTCATTCATCCATTCAACAAATAGTCATTGAGCAATGACTATACTGGATGCTGTGAACTTTTCCACTGTTGTGGCCATCTGGTGACAACGTCTTTCCCCTTGTGTTCACTGAATAGTATAAATAGCTTATATTTCTAGCAGTAGACAAGACAAAGAGAACAGAACACTCAAAATTAAACTCCATCCTTGAAGCTTGAGGTGGTGCCCCAGGGCATTAGCAGCGCAGGCGGTGAGAATGAGCTGGGCGTATGCAAGGGGCAAGGACAGAATGGTGTCCAGGGTCACCTGAGCCTGCGTCCCAGCCACTGGAGAGGAGGTGGGGAGCAGCCTCAGGGAGATCGTTCCATCTGCAGCTTTGCTTTCTATCACGATATCTGAAAGAAGTATACTTTTAAATTTTATTAGTACATTATTTTCCACGTCTTTTTTTTTTTTGAGATAGTCTCACTTGGTCACCCTCAGTAGAGTGCTGTAGCATCACAGCTCACAGCAATCTCAAATTCTTGGCCTCGAGGGATTCTCTCGTCTCAGCTTCCCAAGTAGCTGGAACGACAGGTGCCCGCCACAACACCCAGCTATTTTTAGAAATGAGGTCTCGCTTTTGCTCAGGCTGGTCTCAAAGCTGTAGCTCAGGTGATCCACCCGCCTCGGCCTCCCAAACACATGTGATTTAATTACATATTATGCTCATTATACCTTTCTCATCTGTTAGCTCATTTGCTCTTTAAAGCGACCTTAGCCCCACTGTGTCAGAGTGTGAAAAGAAAAGCAGATTCACTGAAGCTCATACAGAGTAAGAGTAAGGAGGCATCATAAGAATTAGACCTTGTGCAACTGTGTTGGCTGCTGGAGAAGTGGCTGTGTAGTGTTGTGGCTAAAGTTGTTACGAGTCAGCTTTGCTACATGTCAGGAAGGAAAGGTGGTGGGTGGTGATGGAGACCAGGGAGAGCTTAGAACCCCCGTGGAAACTCCAGAACCCAGGCAAATAAACTGGAACCCTGCCTGTTTCCCACCTTCTCCACCCTCAGTGATGTGGACCTACAGGAGAAGCTTTGCAGGAAACTGCACACACCCTGGCTTGACTTGTAAAAGCTCAAGAATCCAGAAGGCGCTGTCGGGCTGTGGCCCGGGGCGGCCCCCACCCAGTCAAGTGAGCAAATCAGCCACATTTTGCAGCCATGGTGCCTGCCATAGCTTAGAAACAGCTGCTGCCTCACACTCACCTTCCAGTCTGGCCTGGATTTGTCTCATAGCCAACTATAAAATCAGACCCACATAGGGAAGGGGATTCTGGGAACTGACTCCAGCTTAGCTAAATTGCCATAGCATATGAAGCCAGCATGCCCACTTTGCCGATGAAGAAAATGAAGACCCCAGAAGCAGGTGGCTCCCTCACACCCTGCAGACATCCTCAGCAGACTTCTTATTAGGAGTCTTATCCTAGCCTAGTGGCTTTAGTTAACATTTTTGAATGTTAACACCGACCCATCTCATCCGCAAAAACACCGTGAATTAGCTATTATTATACCTGGTTTACAGGTGAGCTCAAAAACATGAATTCAATGAACCCACATAATTCAGCTGTGGGAAGGTAAAATCGAGATCTGAATTCAGGGTGGTCGGATCCCAAACCCCACACTCTTAACCCCCGGGTGTGTGGTCTTTCTCTCCACAGTCCCCAGAGTGGGGTCTCAGAAGATGGTTCACAGGGAAAGGGGCCCTGACAGCACTGATTCCCCTCTGGTATTCTGTGGTGCTGGTCTGGGGCCCGATCCCTCCCACTTGGGGGGCTGTGTAAAAGCTCAGTGGGACACACTTCAGTGCAATGAGAGGTCACACCACAGGGCACACGTACTCTGACAGCACAGGGCGGAGACCCAGGCCTGGCAGCAGCCTACCTGCTTTCGGCCACTGGAACCCTAAGGATGAAAGTCAAGTAAGAGCTTCCCTTGGTGCTGAGAAATTTCCCCTGATTGCAAAGAGACAAGAATATGGGGCTGGGCTGGGCGAGGTGGGGGATCACATTGTAATCCCAGCACTCTGGGAGGCTGGGTGAGGGGGCTCATGCCTGTAATCCCACCGCTCTGGGAGGCCGGACTTAGTGGCTCACGCTATAATCTCAGCACTCTGGGAGGCCGGACTTGGTGCCTCACGCTGTAATCTCAGCATTCTGGGAGGCCAAGGCAGGTGGATGGTCAGTCTGAGCAAGAGCAAGACTTGGTCTCTAAAAAATAGCTGGGCGTTGTGACGGGTGCCTGTAGTTCCAGCTACTCAGGAGAATGAGGTGAGAGGATTGCTTGAGGTCTGTGAGATATGATGCATTGGCACTCTACTAAGGGTGACAAAATGAGACTATCTCAAAAAAAAAGAAAGAAAGAAAGAAAGAAAGAATACAGGGCTGGATCTTTTATAATGAAACCTAAGAGCTGTGGCTTCAGATTTATCAAATATTCTACGTTTATTTAATTATCTCAGTAGCAATCATAGTTACAGTAATAGCTATTATTGCTTATTACAGTCAGTGCTTACTACTGATTGTCATTCTAAACACTTCACATAAATTAGTTCGGTTGATCCTCACAACAAGCATTTATGGCAGGAAGCAGTACTGCCTCCATTTTACATTTGGGGAACTTACGGCACAGGAAGGTCAGGTGACTTGCCCACAGTCACCCAAATCCAGGGAGGCTGCCTGCAGAGCCTGACCTCTCACCCTCGCACAGCAGCCGAGAGGGAAGGAGGGGTTGGGAGTGTGACAGGATAACAATCTCCCTTTTACGGAAGCGGAAACTGAGGCTTGTAATGGCTGAAGAAGTCACCTAACACCTCCCTGCCAAGTCCAGGCTCAAAGCCAGAGCCACTCAGCCACATGACCTCTGCCCCCCCTACTGGGCCATGTGGCCTCTGCCCCCCACTTGGCCATGTGGCCTCTGCCCCCCTCACTTGGCCACATGGCCTCTGCCACCCTCACTCAGCCACATGACCTCTGCCCCCCCCACTGGGCCACGTGACCTCTGCCCCCCCACTTGGCCACCAGCCTATGCCACCCCACTTGGACACACAGCCTACGTCACCACACTCAGTCACATGGCCTGTGCCCCCCCTACTGGGCCATGTGGCCTCTGCCCCCCACTTGGCCAGGTGGCCTCTGCCCCCCGCACTTGGCCCCATGGCCTCTGCCACCCGCGCGGACGAGCACACGGCGGACCGCCCGGCCGTCGGTGGGCGCGCGGCTGCGGGG